>JAGKTI010012890.1:0-23885 GCA_018397915.1 Birgus latro
TGTATATATACAGGTACTGTGCCTGACTTTTGTTGCAGAGATTTAATAAGAAGGGGGCTTTTGCCAATTTAGGGAGTCCAGTGGTATTTATTAGCCTGATCTCAGGAAATATTGTGCAGCATCATGTAAGAGAGCGACATGAACTGCTTCCAGATCACAGTGAAGTATATGGTTATAATGTTGGTACAGTTAATACAATATAATAACCTTTGTGATGTCACAGTACAGTAATAATATTCAATTCAGTTTTTAATGCTGAAACCTTTTTTCTAGTGTTCTTGTCCCATTATTTCTTCTTCCAGGTTGACCTAATTTCCATGTCTTTCAGAATTATTGTGATAAAGATATATAAATGCATAGAAAACTCATTAACAGCAGTACACTGTTTGTGCAAATACATGTACAGTACAAAAGATGCTATGATTATGGTAATTAATGTAAATGTTTTAATTAGTACAATGTGTATTTGTTACAACCATTGTGTACATAGTCCCCACTAAAGTAGTCACTGTCCTGTACATTTTTTATGGTAATACCTGTAGTATATTGGAAGTTGATTTTCATGTAGGTGTGGTAGGATATTTCATAATGAATATTAATGTCAACAATGTAAGGTTGTATTTGCTATTGCTGTTAATGTTTATTCATATGACATTTTAAGAGATGGTCTTTCCAAGCACTAGTGATATAATAGCTGATCATAGCTGATGTTACTTTTTTGTAAAAATTGTGATAGAAGCTTGGATTCTTAGCTTCCTCAAATGGGGTTCCTATTTTTTCACTGTAGTATAGAATCAGTGATATCTGTATTTGCACTCTATCTGAACTGATCAGATCACTACACTGATCTGATCTGCTTACATTTGCAAATTATTTAAGCAGCAGTACCAAAACTGATTTACATAAAGTGAATCAAAGGTTCATTTGCTAAAAAGGAACCAGAGTCAGTACTGTACAGTATTGTCATTTTTAAAGACATCATACATATTTAGACACCTGTATTATGCACTGATCTAGCACAGTTAAGGCTAATCTTTATCGTCCACAAGAACAGCAGAATGAGCAGTAGTCAAGAACACATCATGAATGATTACAGTGAAACAATCACTCCCGTATTTTCTAGTATGACCCTTTGGTGAACCCAGTGCTAAACTACCATAGTCCACATCACCAATGGGTAGAATACCACCCTGCATACCAGACAACTTTATAGTAAAATCTCATTCCACCTCTAGGACTGAACTGCACGGTGTAAATGCATTTCTGTATCTGACCTAAGACATCTACAACCTGACCACCAGATGCATTACATTATTTGATGTGATCCATTAAAAACATTCACAGAAGAAGACTTGTAAAGCAAGAACTGCAGTAGTATGTTTGTTTCTGTTATTGAATGTTTTCTGCCTCTCACATTTTAGGAAAGTATAGTACTTAAGCAGTAATATTATAACACAGTAGCCAGCAAATTGAATTATGATACTGTATTTTGTAGGCTTGATTCAAACAGTATTACCATCTCACTGTGCATGGGGGTAAATTGTTATGTTTTATGCTGTCTTCAGAATTTAATAGCTGATGCTGTCAGAAGACATTCTATTTTTAGTAAATAACCTGTTAGATCAGCTTGGACAGTAGTATACTGTCATACCCTTACTATGGTTTGATTTGGTTTGCATATCACATCTCTACATTTCTATCTGTAATTCTTGCTTTTTTATAATTTTATGCAGTGCTTCTCCCAGAGAGTAATTTAAGAATCCTTGCTTGACAAAAGGAGTTTTATAATAACTAGTAAAGAAATTACAAATATCTGTAGATGTACTGAATGTAGTCCAGTATTGTGACACTTTACTTTCTGAGGCATAATGTGTTAGGTATCCAAAATTCACTTGTGAATGTAGCTACCCTGATTCATGAAGACTGGTATCTGAATCTCCCTTTGTTACTTTTCTATCAAAGGTTTGTGCAGTGCTTTCAGGAAACATATTTTGTATACATATATTTTTTTTCTAAGTATCCAATATGGTTTCCTGACTGGAGATCAACTTTGTAGTATGATTCAGAAGGTGTTCTTTTGACAGGAGAGATGATTATGTTTACACTAATACTGTACTCTGATTACAGGCAGAATTGCTTCTTGCATACTCACAATATGTTACTGAGGTAGTGAAATGCCTATTCATGATCTGTTTAATTTGGAGCAGAAAATTGTTTAGCCACAGGCAGCATTCACATTTATTTTCTTATCAGTTGGAAATTATTATGCATCAGCCTCTATAATTTATGAGGGAGATAGGAACTATGCAGGTTTTTGATTTTCTAAATTAGTTTGCATTAATATTTTTATATAATCACAATTTTATACAGGTATAAGCTTGGTTTCCAGTTCAGGAAATAGGAAGCACTGTAGTCTTTATGTCAGATTCATAATTTACTCACTGGCAGTTATTATTTAAGTTTGTATTTCCATGTTCACAGGAATTTAGACTGTAACTGCACAGTGTACTGTACTTAGGTATGATAAATATCATCATTTAACTAACAACTCTCCCAAAGGAGCAAGTCCACTCAATTAATGTTTATTTGGTAGTTTGCTAAGGATTCTGATGCCTTATTTAAGAAAATTGCAGTATTTATACAGTAGTTGTTTAAGTAGGCATTCCAGTTGTAGCCTGTATTGAGGGGCTCCTTTATATAAAAGGAATATACTCTCATCATCCATTATCAGCTCATTTATTAGGAAACTGTACAATACATTGTTCATTTCCCAAAGTTCACACTTTCATGTTTACACATTGTTCCTAATGGATAGAAATTGGTTATGTTTACACTACAGTTCACCTACCTATAACAGGTAATTTCTGTCTTATATGTTAACCTGGCATTCCATATATTTTGACCCACATTACTTGGCCTCTTTAATCGATTATAATAAAGCTAAAATGCTAATGCTCAAGCCTGATGCACACTTTCCCATAAAAACCTGTGTATGACTCCAACTTCCCCACCTTATATAAAGGTGAACAGGCATAAGACAGTGACAATAAAGATCTTTAAGCAACAAATAGTGACACTTACCCTGAAGGATGGCAATGACTGTCATGGTGATTGGGAAGGTCTAAGGCTAAGGAGCTGAGGCTGGGTCTTGCTTCCAACTCCTCTGTAACATAGTGCTAGACGGTGGAGGATGCTAAAAACCCAACAGACTCACTGGAGTTGTTATCTGAGGAGTCTTTTGTGGAATTAGCTGGTTGATATCATGTTGCTTGTGGGGGCAGGAGGAGAGTGGAATTTTAAGGGATAGTGTAGTAAAGTAGGATGTGATGAGTCATTGGGTTCAACTTATAATTCCACTGTAAAGGTCAGCCTTTGCTCTTACCACAGTTGGCATCGCAGCATCAAATACCTTGAAGCATATGATGTACATCATTAGCATCCTGTTTTTTGTCTCACTGGCAAGTTGGAGTAATTCACTTTGCTCCCTCTGTGTTGGTATGCTTGAAGTTGATGCTGATACTGAGATAAAGCACACAATCCACCCTGATTGCACACGAACCTGGATCATATGAGATACCGTGCACAGAGAAGATTGACACAAGAAATTCCATTTGCACAGGAATATTGGTGGGGGGTGGCATGGTGTAGTATGGATGATTCAGTGCAGTGATATCACCACATGGCAGATTTGAAGCATCTGAGTTTTTTTTTTTTTTTCCTGACATAACTTGTGGCTGATAGATAAAAAGCTACTGAGTAAACAAAGTATTATAAAACAATACACCAAGAGAATGTGATGATTTGGGAATATTATGGGAATGATTATTCTTGTCCCAGCTGCAAGACCAAAGTCCTCATTTTGATCCTACAGACCACTACATTAGCCCTTGTACTAATTCCTGTTTACCAAAATGCTTCCAAAATCCATAGTTAAATGGTAATCTGTTAATGCAGGATGTAAAGCCTGAATAAATGGAAATGTTTTCCTCCTAACATAGCACCAGTCTCCCTCTCATCATCAGTATCTGGCTCACTCGCTAACATGCCTGCTTACTCTCCCAGGTATTACACTTCCTCCACAGTGATGCTAGATTTCTATCTCTCATTCATCCTGCAAAAACAGTGCAACAGTAGATTTTAATTCATGAGTTAAGCTATTAAACATGAAAAACAGATGAATGGGTGGATGTGTGCCAAGACTGAAGAGGGTGGCTCCCGCCTTCCAGTAACACGATTATTTTATTGTGACATATCCTGGATCTCAGTTTCTGCTCATAGCCACTCGGCCTCCTCTACACATCCCTCAGAGTCTGCAGCTGAAGTGATGGGTGCATCATCATCATCACCCACATTTAACTCAATATCCTTAGCATCTGCAGGTGGTGGTGGTGGAGGAGCTTCCCAAGCTATGCTGAAGTAGCAAATGAAAAATACTTGAGTCTGAATGTTTACCTATTGGTGACAGAGTTCCTCATAAAACCAGAAATGTTTTTCCATGCTGATTTTCATCTCTTCCCTCTGATTTGGTGATGGATTATTATGTAGTCATCTTAAGTGCATCAGCTGCAACAAGGAACTGACTTGCTTTCTATGACATTGGCTCATGTGGGCTTACATTCGTCCACTGTCCCTGCTGCAGCTGCCAAGCTTGCTCATCAGCCTCATAGTACACAACATCCTTCATGCCAGCCTGCTGCATAACCCCTCTTGTTAGTTGTCTCTCTCCATCATAACCTCTAGTACCTCCTCCTGGTTCACCTGCTCACAGCAGGTAAACTCTTGGCAACTTCAGCTACTAACTCCATCACTGCCCTCATTGCTTGAACCTCACCTTCACCCCTTGGATTGACGTACCAGTGCTTGCATGTGTTGTTGATGGTATCAGTGGTATTAACTTTTAATCATGCCTCAAGAATGGCCTTGAGACCATCACAGATATAATCATTCTGAATCATTGCAACTTAGAATCTGTCATCTGTAACGTCTTGAACAGTGGGTGGGACCGGCATCCACTCTACATCATTCTAACTGTGGGTGCATAGACACAGAATGCACTCCCAATGACCATCTTCCACCTACCCTTCTTCATATACTGTACTTAATTATTTCAACCTTTGGGTCAATAGACAGAAATAACCACACACTGGATAATGCCACAGTAATAAAGCTCTGAGCACATATATTACCTGAAATAAGTATGATGATTATAAAGTTTCACCAATCACTGATCAACAGATTCAGAATTATTATCATCATTTTTCATTCATCACTGGGCACACCACCCAAGCCAGGGAGGGAAGACTATGGATGAGGTGACTGGTAGGTCGTGATGTTACCATGTGCATAGCATACCATACCACAAAAAAAGGATAAGTCACTACAATGAAGAGGCTGAAGGGAAGGAGTTACTATGATGTGGAAGCTGACATCACCACATCCAGCATATATCACAGCAAAGCTAGTCTCTCACCTGCTTGCTGACTCTACACGTGTAAAGCCTGGGAGGGTTGCTTACCACCCATGAAGGTCAGATTTCGTGGGTTTGAGTATTGGACTTTATGTAAAAGGGTCAAAACCCACATAGTTTTGAGGGGTTCTATTAGTCATAAGTCATGGTCTTGACATATTTACATAAATTATGCATTATAGATGAGTGAATTGTACTAGCAGTTCAGCTTCAGTCAAATATCCAGTACAATATTTGGCTATAAATTAAGCTAAAGGATTATTACTACTTTTCCTGATACTTGTTATATTCCTGTCAGTCATGATTCAAGTTCTTGACATATTTATATAAATTATGTATTATAGATGAGTGGATTGTACTAGCAGTTCAGCTTCAGTCTAATATCCAGTAAGATATTTGGCTATGAGTGAAACCAAAGGATTATTATTACTTGTCCTGATACTTGTTTTATTCTCTTTAAGACATATACATATTCGAGATATATCATTTTGAACTACAAATGGTAGTTCGGAATTCTGTCACCGCAGCTTTTTTTTCCCTCCTTGTACTGGCTGTATGTGATTTTGGAACAAGTGTTGACATGTAGAGACAGTATATGTGGATTATTTAGATTCAGCTTAACGCTCTGGGTTATCTTGCTATATCTGCCCTTGGTTTTCTTTTTTCACCTGTGGGAAAACTTACCTGTTTTTCTCATGAAATACTGTATGTAATATACAGTAAATTAATTTGGTGGCAAAGTGCAAATTACTTAAGTTTAACACAGTCATTCCTGATGGTTCTGTTTAAAACAATTAACCTTTATAATTCAGTGTTTTTATGTTCATTTTCACTTCAGAGAATTTTTTTTTAAAAATGATTGCTTTATATATATGGGTATATACACGCAGTATTACTCAGACACTTTCCATACAGCCAAAATTTTTGCACATGATGGTTTTGTTCAAAAAATTTTCATGACATGCTGTACCTGGCCAGTTTATTACTCTGGTGTTGTATGTTACCCTAATTATTCTCTAATTATTGTATTGCCATACTTGTAGCTATGAAATCAACTATCTGTTTGTAATAAATTTTTACTGCGGTAGCTTTCATTCAATTAAAATATGCCTTGGAAAGTGCCTGATACATTACCCTCATTGCTTGCCACATGTTTGGCCAATAAGGAATGCATTGTACATTCTATATACTGTACTGATTCCCATTGCTCTGATTTATATCATACCCAAGTCTACAAACCAGAGTGCCTATCATTTGTGTTTGTTATGTTGTGTAAAGTTCATGCTAAACCACTGTCTGTTGTAGTAGCATTGTCAGTTGTCTTGTCTGTTTTCAGACATGATATTGGAGATGTACACAGAGCATTGCCAACCAACATAAACAACAGTACTATCCTTGCAGTGACTAGGTCAGTCATCATGATTTTTTTATATATATATATTTTTGTGCATTTAAACTACTGTGCTTTACTGCAACTTTTCAGGGATTCATTTTTTGTGTAAAGACTTGCTTCATGTTGTTCGTTATGGTTAGCAGCATTTAAAGTGTACAGTACTCTACCAAAGTAAGCACTAAACATTCAGTCCTTTCTAAACTGTGTGTGCTTATTGGAGTTGTCATGATGAGTTGATATATAGTATATATATATATATTTGCTGTTGTCTCTGATATATGTGTAGTGCTATTATTTTGTGTTATTTCCTCGTACAGTTAAAGCCTAGGGATGGAAGGGTCATCACTAGAATGGTGATCTGGTCCTGGCAAACTCCCATAATACAATGAATCACATTTTGTACATAAGGTGACCAGGTGCCAATGAAACTTGAGGCTTATATATGAGATTACAATTCTACTTCAGAACTGAGGCTGCTCTACATCTGTCCTAGTCTATGTACACTTTTCTTTTTATTTGTGATGTGTGATGTCAGTACTGTATAAGAATCTTGGTGCTTGAACATGATTTTTGTTGTGTATGTAGGTATTTTTAAAGTACACTGAAACCTTGGGTAATGAGGATACTGTACTTGCCTGTAGGGAGATGTCGTGTGAACCAAAAGTGCACGACATTAGAATAGGAAAACCATTTTAAAGGCCTGCTTGCTTCTGGCCACTCAACCAAAGTTTCCCTTCTCTTATAGCTCTAACAGAAGTACACTAATCACCGTATAAAATATTATAACAATGGACAGCGCTGTACATACATACCCTCAAGACACACTCAACAGCAAACAGCACTCACACAATATGCAAACTCTACAAAGCATACTGTAAATACAACATGCACAACCAACAAAGCATAAATACAATATGCATAACCAACAATGCATAGATACAACATGCACAAGCAACACACACACACACATACACAAACACACACACAATTACATGTGACTGAGTGGAATGATGCCACATTTGGCTTGAACTGAGAATGATGTCACATACCTCACATAGTTGGGCCTATGGAAGATCCATATTTTAATTTGCCACACTGTAAAGAAAGAAATCCTAGACTCATTACCTTACATGAGGTTTCAGTGTAGATGGAGATCAGATTAATATTTGAAGTTTTATGTACATTTTTATCTTGATGCATGAGGCAGTATTGTAGCTGAACTACAGTATCTGCATTTGCTGTGTTTATTCTCTCAAGCCATGTGTTGCTGATATCAAATTCAATTCCTCAAACTGTAATGTTCCAGCTCCCAAGCACATTGTGGTATTATGAAATCTACAGCTCATACATAAGAACTTGGCTGAACATAATTTTACATTACTGAAAGTTTATGCTCTTGGTATATACTGTATGTTAGATAGGAAAGTTGTGATGTTCATCAATAGAGATATTGGAATGTTCAAGGAATGTCTGTTAATTGAATGGACAGTGTAATTATTACAGATGGATGTTCAGTACAAACTGTTGCCATAATAATGCACTTCTGTCTGGAGAAGTAGCCAGTCATAATTAATACTGTAGTCATTCTTTTACATACACAGCAGTATTATTATTGTTCATGAAATTATTTAAATACTACTTTTTTCTTAAATGATGTTTTTTTTTTTTTTTTTGTAAACTGCCAGTTCTTAGTCAGCTATCAATCCATCATCATTAAATCATATTTTTCAAAAATACATCAGAAATATTCTGGGAAAAAAGCTGCTTTTAAACAAATACAGGTACAGAGCCAAAGTGAAAAACTTCAGCTGATAGATCATTATCATCAGCAGCGACTGATGCAACAATGCTCGATCTGGTTTATGATAGCTTAATGTCCTTTTGCATGGTGTTTCTGCTTACTGTACCGTGGTAAGTAGAGTAACTTTTTTCTTTTACATCCCACTATCGTGTAAGAAATAACAGCACACACTGCTGTGACTAATTATTAGTAATATAGCTTTGTTCTTTACTTGATTATTTATTGAGATATGAACCCCCCAAACTGCACTGAACAGTACCCAGTAATTGCTGTCATGTGAATAACATTGGTGTACGAGATCATCTTATTCGGAGTTTTTGCATTGTTTCTGAATGCTGTATATGGTAGTTCACAGCCTAGACATGCTGCAGTCACAGGAAGGGCACTGTATCAGTGTGTGACCAGTGGGTCACCATGCACCATCTGTAATATTTATCTCATAGGAAATGACATCCCACTTTTTTGCATTATTGATGTGAGTGTCAGCCATAGTTATAATTACCGATTTAGCACCCACTGAGCTGAGAGCAGTATCAGTAGAAAAAACATTATATTTAAATTGACATAAGGGTAAGGTATGCTTTAATTGTATAAATACAGTAAGATAGCTAGCAAATGATACAGTACTAATATTCTGTAGTACTGTACTCTTAGCAAAATGAGTGCTTCATCTGCAATAGCTGATAGTGCAGTAAGCAAGGGTTCAGATGTTTCTGTCTATTTAGAACTAAGTGTGGTAATGTTTCCATGTTGGAAATCACTTCAGTACTACTGTATACAGTACCATAAATGCTAATAGTTATCATTTTTATTAGATTGCTTTAACTGTAAGATGATTTATGCTCTGTACTGTACCTTGTTCAAGGCCATATGAAGCTTACTTCTTGTGTTAGAAAAGTAGATTTTTCTTTAATATCCTTCAGTATTTATAAGTAAAATGTATAGCATATGTTGCAGCTGTTAATGCTGTTCAGAGTATGAATCAGTGTTTTAGTTGTGTTAGGAGCAATACAATCACAAGACTTTGACTTTTACTTGAATCAGAATAGTCATTAACATTCATATGCTGTACAGTCATCCTCCAAGCTACATGGTTAATGTGCTAACACAGAGCTCAGCCTACCTTGGTTCTAAGTAAGATGGACGGTTGAAACCCATTATATAAATGCTCGTATATTTACCTCATCTCCAGCCTAACCTCCACTTCCCCCGTAAGACCATTGTATGGCCAAACATGTTCACCGATATACTTCTGCACTTGCACTAAACAGTGAAGGTGGAAGGAAGTCCCTTTAACCTACTGAACCCAGTGGCATTATTATTTGAGGAGTCCTGTTCAGCAGTGCTTGGTTGGTCCTGGGTTGCTTGTGGGAGAGAGGAGAGTGGAGCTGGTTGGGACAGTAGCGAGAGGTAGGCTGTGATAAGTTGCTAGGGCCAACTGTTCAACTTTTGGAAAAGATCCTACTTCACTTTAAATGCAGTATGTTCTAACCTGCACTAAATTCTTCCTGATTTGCTGTTTCATAAATGTTAATAACCTTTTCCTTGGCATTATCGAAGATTTATAGGTCAATCAGGTCCTTATGAGACAGCAGCTCTCTGCTTGTTCTGCCACTGGTGCTTTCTTGGTGCCTTGAGATGCATCCTTCTCCTCCATTTCCTGGATGAGATTGCCAGCACACCTCACAGGCCTCATATCCAGTAGGTCACAAATATCTTTCCTGGTTATAGACACAAATTTCTCCCTTGGCATGGCACATGGTACTCTGCTGCAGCCAACAAAGCTTGAAGGATTGTTGTCAGTGACTGAGCTGGATAAACATGTGGCAAGAGCTTTCACCACTCATACTGAATCATCTCAAATAGTTATGTCCCTTCATGTCTATGTGAAGTTGGTAATATGACCCTTAGGCCAAGGTATTTCCAAAACTCCTCCATTGTCTGTGGTGGTGCCCACATTCTTTCAAGCTGAAGGCCTCTTAAATCCACCTCTACTCCACCCCAATCATCCTCTTCGGGACCCTCCAGCTCCAATCTCCTATCAGTGGCTGCCACATCTTCTCATGGATTTTCATGAAGAACAGCTCCTTAACCACTGATGGTGTTTTGTGATAAAAACATCACATCTATTGTTGCATGACCAATTAGGTATGCTGGCTGTCCTGGGCCACTGTTCTTGATGAGCACTGTCTTGAAAGGCATTTTTTTTTTTTTTTCCCCAGAGCTCCTCAGCTATGGGTATATACATGGTCAGCAACCCAGTGAGTCATCATCTTGGCTGTGGCACACCCCTCTGAACTGTGATCCCTCTCAGTGTCCAGCTGCTCCAGGGTCACACCTCTGGGTGACTAGGGATGGGTGAATTGATGGACGACAAGTGGCCAAAGCTCCACTCACTGTCAGGCTACATTACTGCAAAATAAGATGGTGAAGTGCTTCTTGCTGCCTTTAAAGTCTGGTGCTTCCTTTTCTTCCTCTTCTAGAAAAGTGGAAGAAGGCAAGCACTTCCAATATAGCCCAGTCTTGTCCATATTGAAGAGTTGGACTAGTTCATAGTTACATTCATCCATCACTTTCTGCAACATAGAAAGACAGTGGTGACTTTAGCCTCAAGAAAGGAGGCATCACCATGCAGGCAGCTGTATTTAATCCATTCCATTTGACAAAACAATTCAAACCTACCTTTTCTGGCACAGAACTCCCAGACCAGCTGCTCTTTCATGACTTTGGCATAAATTTCCCTGACCGTCTAACATAACTAATGGCTGTCTGTAGGAAAATTAGCCTCATGTTGACCACACATACATTTCATCAGTATTTCCTTACACTTGTTTAATTATTTTTTATATGCAAGGAAGTAGGAATCAAAGGTCAGAAGCCTGCAATATTGTTCTCTCCAAGAGAAAACAGAAACATAACAGAGAGTCAAATTCAAGATCTTCTCATTTTGAGATGCCTGTACACACTGCATCTGAAAGACTGGAGGTCATAGGCAATAGGTAGTACAGACAGAGGAAGACACTTCCAGAGTTGACCTGTTGCATACATGAAGGATTGGGAGAAGTGGTTAACTCTTGCATTAGAGACTTGGACAGAAAAGGGTTAAGAGTTTGTAGCTAGATGGGTACTACATGCCCGCTGTAGTGATGGAGGGATGCCAGCAGAGAGTTCAGAGGATCAGTTTCCATTGAAGTAGCAATAAAAAAGAGATAACGATGCAACAGTGTGGCGAAGAGACAGAAGTTGGAAGAAGCCAGTAAGAGGATAGTTGAAAAGACTATGACTCTACCTTGTTGAGAAGAGCTGTAAGTAGAGTTGTACTCTGCGCAAAGTCAAATAAAACCATGAACAACCGTGCAAGGGTAAAGAAGGCACGGAGTCGGCTTAGCACACCTAATCTCTTGGAAGCAGAATATGCAAGAAAGGTAAAATGATCTTTCCTTGATAAATCCCGAGAGAGCAAAGCCCCAAGTATATTTAAAGATGATGCAGGATTAAGTTGGATGTTGTTAAAAATTAGAGGATACTCCTGCGGACAATTTTGATGGGTTGAAAGATTTAAGAACTGAACAATATTACTTTTACCCCAGTCACTCTCTGTTAGTAGGCTTCTTTCAACATCCTGCAACCACACCCACACTGCAAACTCATTCTTCTCATGGTACATCCATACTAAGCACATCATCAGTTCATTCACACTGAAGGTATAGAGAACATTTACCACTTTCTGATGATTATCCATATATCTTATTCCGTTGCTAAGGTTGGGAGTGAATGCTTACAAGACAACTGTGCCCAACCCTGTGCCATTTTCCAAATCCAAGTGGACAATATAACTCACACAGAAAAAGGGGGGGAGGGGGGTGGCTTGAGATGCAAATACTGTAGTGATCCCTTGGTTACTGAACACTTGGTTATAACTGTTTTCGTTATCACAGCTAGATGAAAATCTGCACTCCTACCATTATCATGCATTTCTTGGCTAAAAATTTTATCATGCATTTGAGCTGGTTTCTGCCAACAATATTGATGCAAAATCTTTGGTTTCTGATGGCTTTGAAGGATTCAAAGATGAAGCCCTACACAAGGGGTTAACCCCAGGTGGTACAGACCACTAACTCTCCACCCTCTAGCCTCAGAATCCCTTGCCTCAAACTCATTTCAGTTCTCTGTATGGTACGTGTTTCTTCCTTATTGTACCCTTTTCATCATTTTCTTTTAACCAAGCCATGCCTATGTGTGTTTCTGATACATACCATGCCTATGTGTGTTTCTGATACACACCATAACAGTTTGTATGTATTCAGTGGGTCTAAATTGCTGTACAAAGGGATATTTGGGTTTACAAGCAGAGTGCTCAGTACCAGGTAGGATAAATCCCACAGGTTCTGTGCATTTGTTTTTGCAAAATTTTGTTATCACCCACTAGGCACGGTACCAGTTTTGCACAATCACCAGGGGGATCACTGTAATAAATAGCACAGCCAAAATTACCATGGTTATACTGTATGTATGCACATGGAAATTGTGATAGGGATGTTGCTGTGCATTATGAAATAAGGCATCATCCCACATATCACTGCCTGCCAAATCTGAAGCATAGGAGAACCATTGGGGGGGCTTTCCACCAGGCTTAGCTCATGCAACTTGAATTAAAATTCACACAACATGGATCAGGGTCACTGTTTTGGCCATTGTGCAAGTTGAACCTTGTGACTTGGAACCACACAACTCAGAGGATGACTGTACAAGGTTGTATAGTATTTGCTTTGATTTCAAATAGTATGACACCATACGAAAATGCAGAACAGATATTATGTTGTATATTACAGTACAGTAATTATTTCTACAGTCTGCAGTTTTATTTACAATAAAATTGGTATGCATAACTTTTATAAGCCACTTTTTGTTTTCTTTACAAAAGGTTAGCTGTTTCTGGATTTTTTGCATTAGCAGTAATGTTATTAAAATGTTATAATACAATATTTATAGGTATACAGTAATCCATATTTTGTCTGATATACAGATGTTAATTTGTGCAAAATTTACATGGTACCTGAACATCATTATTATTGTCTAGCTTCCCTCATGGGAAATCAATCAGAGGAGAAGGAGGACAAGGTCATTCAAACTATGGTTATTGGCATCATAAGTGGTGGACTGTAGGGTTGCTACAGGCAAAGGTGCCAAGTCTGAGGTAGGATTTGCTCCCCATTCCAGCCTTTCTTATCACCACAGATGTTTAGATAGTATTTTCTCCTCCTCAGCCATTGAGATAAAAGTATTTATAAAAACATTTTTTTCTGTTGTCATGTCCTCTTAGAAAACACATATTTCCTGACATTTTGGAACCACCAGGTATAAGCCTCAAAGACCTGTGTTTCTTCTGCATTTCAGTGAGTGAACTTGTGCACTTTCTGCCATTCATGCCACCAGCTGTGGTACTGTTAACTCCCTGCTCCATGTATTTCTTAGGATTGTAAAGTACTTTCAGTACAGTGTATTGGCAACAGTGAGAGTGCCTTTATAGTGTAATGATGAACTTATAGAACAGCACTGAAATTAATAACAACATAAATTCAAATGAATTCTCCCTTTGATACACAAAGATCTAACCTGTGATATCAGGACTGTCATCACAGTATGGTAATATTATCTAACTGAAAGTATTCATCAAACTGCAGACAGGTGAAATAGCTACTTTGTATTGAAGTATGTTTACAGTGTACAGTATTTTTAAACTGTGCGAAATTTGATTACATAATTCTGCCTATCAACAACAGAGAGCATTACCACACACATGTAGTAATAGTGGGGAAGTTTTGAGTGAAGTTTCTATGCTGCCATTGTTGCCGTCTGCCAGGCCCTGTCACAGAACAATATTTTGATGTAAAAATATAGTTATCAGTAACCTACCATTCTTAGTGAACAGTTTAGAATATGCATCATGTAATATCACTTTAATGCCAATATTTACTTCCATCTCATACTGTTGTCTGTGTTTTTAATGTCGTGAAAGGATGTTGATAGGGAAAATCAAATTTTCTTAAAGTGGCATAATAAGTCAGGATATTGTTCAGATAGTAGGGTGGGGCAATGAACTCTGTAACCTTGATCCGGATGGCATTTATACTTATCTTCCGTAACCCCAATACAGATTTTTGTCCTCTTTTTATTAAGGACATCAATATTGATATTGTAGATACTTGTTACAAATGTTGTTCATAGCACTAAATATCCCCATGAAACACGTGTGGTGCCATGTACCACAATAACCTGCAATTATTGGTCTTCATGTAGCACCATATGTATGCAGTTTTCTTAATATAAATTAGAAATGCACTACTGATAGCACAACCAATGGTAATGGCTTCCAAAGAACATTTGCCTGGAACTGACAGCTGTGTTTTGATGTTGTTACCTAAAATGTTTTAAGACTGTATCAAGTGACTGATATTTTAGCATTCCTCATATATTCTGAGTTTTGGGCATGTGTGGCAATGCTAACTGTTCTAAAATGCATCAGTAACATGTACCATACTGTCTTCAGTACAATTTTACAGCCAGAATGCTGTGAGAGGAAGTTATTTAAAAAAGTAAGTACAGCTGTTACATATTACAGTAGTTCAAACTGAAGCAGTTTATTAACAAATTCCATACTCTTTTTACATTTTACTGAAATTTTTTTTGTAACTGTTTATGTTTTCTTTTCCAGTGTTCATAGCTCTTTTGACATTAGAAAATCATGCAAAAGGTTCTGTGTGAACATTTAATTATGACAGATTGTTTCAAAATTTATTCAAATCTGTCGTGAAAGATCATGAACTATCATCAATATTACTTTACTGTACTGGGATTAAACTGTACTAGGGCTCTCCTGTCTACATGTTGACCAATAATTGCTAGAGGATGCCTATATTTTTGTGTACATTTGGGTGAAGATCTGCCAAAGGTAAGGATTTTACATGTTATCTTGAAATTTTCAATATTGTCAAAGTTTCATGTACATACTATGTATGGCAAATAAATGTCTCTGTACCCTGATGTGGGTTTGCTTTCAAATATTGTTTCGTTTCAGTTTGTTTTGAAGGCTCCAACATGTCTGCCTGTGTCAGCCTTGGTCATCTGATGGCGGCTTTCCATGCACCTCAATCTCTGGCAGCTTCCCTATTCAGTCCCTTATCCCTGAGGTCACACTCAATGACCTTATCCCAGGTCTTTTTTGGTTCACCTCTCACAACTTTACCCCTAACATTAACACTCCTCACTTTCTGCATCCAGTTATCATCCCCCATCCTCTTCACATACCCAGACCACCTCAAACTACCTCTTCTTATTAAAACATCAATACACTCCAGTCCCATCCTATGTCTCAACTCTTCCGTTATAAACCTAGCTCCCCCACGCCTAGCACTCAGGGATGCACTGCACATCCTCCTAATCATTGCCATTTCTGTACATCTGAGCTTGCAAATATCCTCTTTCTTTACTGCCCTGGTCTCACTACCTTACAGCATTACATTTGTAACACACACCACATAAGGTATACTCCAACATACAATACCCCTAGATGTGATACCCCAGCTTAGCGATGGGGGTAGAAGTACCACTGTTGGATGATGGCCGCGCCCCGGTTTAATGATGGGCCCTTCAAGGTCTCATCCATGGGTGATGGGCCAAAATTTTGAATCATGCACATTCCCGCAGCCAGCTAAGCCAGCCTGCCTCCCCAAATGCGCAGAAATGCTCATGCAGCCCCCACAGGCATTGCTAACCCCGCACTCACCCATATCGTTCTTCTCGCACCGGCCGTCTCTGAGTGAGGAACTCTCTTACGTTCAAACACTCCGCATCGTGTTGCATCACCAACATTTAGCAAGCTGTTATCGTAGTGCATCGTAACTGTGTATGAGCAATGCCATGAGTAGGGCAGTAATACTAATCGTGTGTGGAGTGTGATTTTGTGTGAATTTTGGCCTAAATAAGTGTGATCATGTCTGGTAAGGGCACTGCACGTGATGGTGCTAGTGGTGGTGCTACTGGTGACCCTGGTCGAGGTGGTAAGCGGCCTGATAGTGTTGGTGCTAGCGATGTTCCCGTGAAGCATTCTCGCAAAACTGTCTCTGAAAGTGAAGTTAGATATTCTTAAGCGCCATGACAAAGGTGAGGGAGCGTGTGCCATTGCTTCGGCTCTCCACCTGGCCCAGTCAACTGTCTCCACCATTATCAAGAAGGGGAGGGGTCATCAAGGCTGCCGCTGGGGAGGTTGCAACCTTATCCACCTCCTGTATCAGCCGCCATAGAGAGCCTGCAATGGAGGAGCTGGAGCGGATGCTCTGCACGTGGGTGGAGGACCAAAACAGGAGGAAGGCACCCATGAGTCAGGCTATCATATGCACCAAGGCTCTCTCACCTTGGGAGGAAATAGAGGTGAGACAGAATCTTGATGATAGTGAAACATTTAAGACAAGCCGTGGGTGGTTTGACAAACCACATTAGATGTTGGGTTGGCCGGGGATGGGTTAACAACTTAACACAAGGTTTTACTTGACTGGAAATCTGTCACTATACCGGCTGGTAGAAAGTATGGTAATATTTACCCAGCATTTATGACACAAAATACACTTATGATTCAGGACACAGGAATGAATTTACTACAATTTCCCAATCTCGTATAGCACTGGATGGCACTGGTATATGAATTACGTGAGCACCTGTGTCATAGACACTTCGCCAACCGGAAGTCTATCTCAGGTAGAGTTGGCCGCGCAGTGATCACTGAAGGGGGGACTACGGGATTCTAGCGGGACATTTGGAGATGCCCAGATATACCCTAACTAATGTGCCCAGACACTGGGGTGGATGGAGGTTTAATACACAAGAGGAAGACACGATGGGAATAATATCTTTTCTTTCTGTTAGCCTCTGAGGTGTTTCACTTGCGTGCCGGTGCACTAGGGAGGGAAAGTTTTAATAAACAAGGGAATGGCACAATCGGCATAATATTGTTGTTCTGTTGGTCACTGTGGCGTTTCATTCACTGGGGGGTGCGCGGGACTCCACTTGGGATATAAATAAGGCCAAAGTTACTATTAGGCTTGTCCAGTCTTACACTCTGGGCTCCTGGTCACTTATCACTAGAATATGCTATTGGGAATCACTCGCATGGTATAAACTAATGCACACATATATCTGGGTCTAGAAAGCACACACATAGGTAAAGTCCACTCGCTTCACTATCACTGGTGGGCCGCAGGTCGATTCCTCCGTCCGGAGGAAAGGCAGAGTGACGCGCCCCTGGACAGGGCCCCACACGTAGTCGTGGGACTAGGGGCTCGGCCTGAAGAAAGCCAGGAGACGGGCCTGACGTCGAGTCTGGGAGAGACTTGGAGAGGTCTCGCCCGCAGGTAGGTCGCACCCTGGTGTTCGGGGCAACTCCTGGGGTGACTGAGGACCCAGGGTACTGGAACCCAGGGTGGCTGGACTACGGCAACGGCTGGAGGGCAGCGGCTCCGTCAGGGTCGTCACACGGGGACCTCGGGCCGGGGGAGTAGTGGACAGGGCCCGATGTTGGCTGCAGGGTCTGCTGGGGCTCCGCTTCGGAAACTGTTCACATTGGTAGAATTGCAGGGAACCAGGGCCTCGGGTAAGGCCTTGCCACGGCTTGGTCCTCTCTGGGTGCAGGATCTCCTATGGGAGAGAAGCAGACTGTGGCCTGCTCTACCTCCGGCCTGACATGACTAATGGCCAACATCATAGTGACACAGGGGACAACAGCTTCAGTGCGGCTAGTGGCCTGCTCTACCTCTGGCCTGACGTGACTAATGGCCGACGTCGTGGTGGCACAGGGGACAACAGCTTCAGTGCAGCTAGTGGCCTGCTCTACCTCTGGCCTGACGTGACTAGTGGCCAACATCGTGGTGGCGCAGGGGACTGCAGCTCCAGGGCGGCTAGTGGCCTGCTCTACCTCTGGCCTGACGTGACTAGTGGCCGACATCATAGTGGCACAGGGGGTTGTAGCTCTGGTGTGGTTAATGGCCCATACCTTGGAGCTAAGAGGACTAGTAGCAGAGGGACGGACTATTGCCGATCCTGCCTTGTACCCAGTACGGCTTGTGGCCGGTACTGCGGTGCTACTCTGGGAGGAACAACTATAGGAGTCGGACGACTTGTGGCCTGTCCTGTCCGACCGACACACGTCTGTGCCGTGGCCCTGTAGCGGGAATGCATCTGGGAAACGGACTATGGCCGGTTCTGCCCCATACCCGGTATGACAATGGCCAATACTGCAACGTTGCATGGAGTTGTAAACTCCCCCCCTTACCTGGCAAGTGGAATTTCGGCCGGAGACTAAGCGCCGGTGACTACTACCTTTCCGGGGCATCAGCTGGGAGTAAGAGGGGCGCCGGAGAGGGATACAGGTGCGCCATTCCTGCTCCCAGCCGCTCAGTGCCAGCGGCGGGTCCCCGGTGGTACTGGGGGGGTTGGTGTAGTCTGCATTGGCCATCGCGTCATCTGCGGCCTCAACCCCTAACTCCTGTATTTCAATATGTACATCGCAGCTATCATTAACCCTTTGAGATTCCGATGATGCGTTTTAGAGTCATTTAAAATCCAACCTCAGAGATTCCGATGACACGTTTATGCGTCATGTTAAGATAAATTTGTGAAATATTCACCGTAAATCTTATTTACGTGTCATCAAAGAGAGAGCGACTCGGGCATGATGTCGCGGAATGCTTGCTCTGTGTGTGGAAGGCAATAGTTTTGTAGTTTTGCATAGGTTAAACTAGATTTATATATCTTTTTTTTTTTTTTTTGCTGAGTATTCTCTATGGCAAGGTATAAAATTTTTGTTTTTTGCCTGACTTCAACTCGTCATTTTGACTTTATTTTCTTTGTTTTCCTTTTTTGAACTTACTACAATAAAATACAACTGTTTAGCTTCAAAATAACCCACAATCAGCATCCTATCATAAAAAGTGTATTTACACTGACTGAACAAAGAAAAAGATCGCGAAGCGAATTTGCAGCCAAGACGCATAAAAAATTGTGCATCTTTTGTCTTTTTTGCTTTACTGCGCAGCAGAATGCTGAAATAACCATAACCTATGTATCATTGTAAAGGTAATTTATTGCAGTTTTGCATGGTTTAAACCAAATTTATATATCTTTATTACTTTTTTTTCTGAATATTTTTGTATGGCAAGGTATAAAATTGTTGGTTTTGACTAATTTCCTTGTTTTCCTTTTTTGAACATACTGCAATAAAGTACAACTATTCAGCTTTAAAACACCACAACCAACATTCTGTCATGAAAAGTGTAATTACACAGAGCGATCAAAGAATAACATTGCGGCACGAAGATGTAGGCCAGGGCGAGAGCAGCTGATTTTAGCACAGATATAATCTGCCTGGCCCAGAAACCTGATAGGGTTAACATCAGAATGAGCGGAACAAAAAAAGCCTATACTCTTGTAATTGACCATACATATGCTAGGAGCAAAACAGTAAGGAGGAGAGAGAAACATAGCTACTGTATAATACCAAGATGAATTATACTATTGATGTGTATTAAAGATTTATATTAGTTACCCAATAAGACACTCTTCTAGCTACCCAGTAAAAATAAGGTTATGCATAACCACAATGGAGGGTGTGGGGGATGGCCACAGATTTGGCAACAGAGACAGACTAACAAATGAGGATGTGATGGGAAGCGTTAGGAGAAACACGTTAAGGTGGTTTGGGCGTGTGGAGAGGATGGAGAGTNATGGAGAATGTGAGTGAATTTAAGTACTTGGGCAGTGTGATGAGTAAGGATGGTAGTCTGGAGGGTGAAGTGCTCGAAAGGGTACAGCAGGGAAGGAAGGTTGCTGGTTCGTTGAAAGCAGTGATAAGAAACAGGGAGGTGAGCATGGAAGTGAAAAAGTTGTTACATGACAGTATTGTGATACCAACTCTGACATATGGAAGTGAAGCTTGGACCCTGTTGGAAGGACAGAAGTCAAGAGTGAGAGCAGTGGAAATGAGTTATTTGAGAGGAGCATGTGGAGTCACA
Organism: Birgus latro; assembly: GCA_018397915.1. Classification (NCBI taxonomy): domain Eukaryota; kingdom Metazoa; phylum Arthropoda; class Malacostraca; order Decapoda; family Coenobitidae; genus Birgus; species Birgus latro. The sequence continues at coordinate 20,724 of JAGKTI010012890.1, forward strand.
TGGAGAGACAGACTAACAAATGAGGAAGTGAAGGAGCTTTGTGTGGTTGAGGATGTGATGGGAAGCGTTAGGAGAAACACGTTAAGGTGGTTTGGGCGTGTGGAGAGTGAAAGATTGACGAGGAGAGTGTATGTGAGTGAGGTGGAGGGGGCAAGAGGGAGGGGGAGGCCGAGGATGAGATGGAGGGATGGAGTGGAGAGGTATATGAGAGAGGGGGGTGTGAGCTGGGAGCGTGGTAGTGAAATGGCAGGGGACAGAGTGACATGGAGGCGATTTGTTTGTGGCCACCCCGTTCGGGATTGAGGCGTCTGGCAATAGATAGATAGAGTATTTTGGTCATCCATTTTCTGTTGGCTGCGGTAGTCACTTTTCTGTCATTGTATAATAGTCATTGCCCTGAATCCTGCAAACTCGCAAGTCACAAAGGCCCTCTCAGTTACTAGCCAGACTTGACAGGGAGGACGTGACTGCAGACGATGAAGGCAAGATAAGTATGACTTTTTTTTTTTTAATCATGTTAACACCAGCTCAATATGTGAGTTGTAATATACAGTAAAAGGCCTGTAATCCAAATGGCAGGGGTCCAAAGGTCTTTCGAACTTTTATCTTTTTTTGGACTACAGAGAGGGACTTCGATCTGAATGAAACATTAGAAATATATACATGATAATTAACACTGTCCACTTTGGTGATACAGTTTTCATTCATGGGAAAAATTGAAAACGTGACCAAAAAACGGTTAGTAGTGGGATAAACATTTTTTTATGCACTTTCAACTTATACTCATCACGACTATATTACTGTATGCAATATCAATTTTGTTTTTCTTTCGTCTTATTCTACAAAGCCTCAGCTTTGTAATGGTTTTAAAACAAATCTGCTAAACCAAATATTTCTGGATGAAAAAATGATCAGAAAAGAAAAAACTCGGGAATGCGGCAGGGTTGGAGCGGGACCACCAAGATTTCAAGGCCCCACACATGGGCCTGTTTTGGGCTGTGACATCGCTGCGATTGGGGTTTGGCGGGCGGGGTCATACTGCTGCTGGGTCAAGGACATCTTACACCTGAAATTCCCTTAACAGTGCAGAAATCTGTAGAGTGAGACCATATACAAAATGCCGTGTTCTTGTGTTGTGCCCGGATGCAAGGGATTTTATAAACACGGGCCTAAAGTACATGTATTTGGCTTTCCCAAAGATAGTGATCTTGCAAGCAAATGGCTACACGCCATTAAGAGATTGAACTTTTCGCCCAGCTAACATAGCAAGGTAAATACGTACTATGACTCCTTTTAGTTGTTAAGATTATGGATATTAGTCCTGTACAGATAGAGACTATGAACTTTCATAACTATAGCCATATAAGGTGAATAAACTAAGCTCAATTGCAGGCGAGAGGGAACATTATTGGGAGCTTCTGTCTCATTTGAACATTGTTAAATTCCTTTCATTTTGTTCTCTCTTTTGAACATTGTCAAAATACTTTCTTTTTTGCACATAGAACATTTAATTTAATTGCCCACTTCAGCTCCCTTATACCTTAGTGCCATATAGTCACTGTTTTGGCTTGGTGCTAGCTTTTCAATTCAAATTCAAACTCCGTGAGGTAGGATGCTGTGAATAATTTACAATATATTGTAATCAAACCCATTTCTTTTGAACTGATACATTAGATGTTGCAGCAACTACATGGAAATTTTAGACTTAGGAGCGTATTCCTTAAAAAGTCAGAAATTTTAGGACGATAAGTTTGAAAAAAGCGCTTTAGAATATTTCACCTTAATTTAGACGTGTTGTTATTTTAATTTTCTTGAGTAACAGTCTTGAGCAGTACTTAACGTCAGGTAATTATATATCTATTTTTTCCACATGAAATACTGTAGTATACAACTCTTTAACCCGAGGCGTCCCGACGATGTATGGGTACATCACAATGTTTTGTCACGGTGACACCTGACGACATACCCATACGTTGAACAATTGCAAGGTCAGTCATTTGCACATTTTTCAAGTTTCACGGGTGATTTTTGGTAGGCACATGTGGGAGACCTTCACAGCGGGGATACTGCCTGGCCCCACCTGACCCCCCTCTCCCCTTCCCCCCACATGCCATTTTCCCGTCAATTCACCTGTTAGCAGTGATCTGGCCAGTAAAGACATGTCACGCCACGGTCTCTTCAATGATGAAATTCACGGTGAAAATGATTCCTGAGGTGGAGGACAAAGGAATAAAGAAGCTAGAGGAAGAAACAAAAAGAAGTGATGAAGTGGTAATGTCGTAAAGAATGGTGCCATATGTCGTGTTTGGTGAGTGAACAATGCTTATATTGCCTAAATTATTGTGTGAAAACCAATATGCTCTTGTACTACATATAAATTTGTGCCAAATAAATAAATAAATATGTAATTTAAAGTGGCTTGAAGTAGTGAACCCTCGCATAGTTTCTTTGAAGCCAGGTACCCTGCGAGAGAATGAAAAGGTAAGGCTGACTCTCACCTGTAGCAACATTTATAAGCTCAGGAGAGTGATTTCTGTATAAATTTTCGATGTTTCTCACCAAAAGCGGAGGTTTGAGCCAAAAAAAAAAAATCCGAAATTAGTCGGGATGGGGGGGTCAGCGATGGAAAATCGGTCGGGAGGTGACGGGTTAAATTGGAGGAATCTCCAAATACATGAGTTACCCTAAATATTTAAATGCAGTTTTCTGTAATGGTGAGTAAACATAAACATAAGCCAAGACTTCAGAAAAGTAGATTCTAATCACAAATCAGACGTAAAAGACACCATTCTGTATGACTTATTGAAGGTTTCAGTTTAGCATTAACATTTTGTTACAAAATAGCGATGCTCATACCATTTTCGGTGCAAGAACGCACAAATTACTCCTGTTGCAACAGTAGCAATAAAATTATTGAGGTAACCTAATTCATAATGTTCCCTTTCATCCTGTGTATGTCAGCATAATGTAGAGCCATTTGATAATTGTTATGCTACGTATTTGTGGGTCGGTTTCTCGCCCTCAAATACGCAGGCTACAGCGGGTCCCTATGCTAGACCGGGAGGTAACTCTAAAGAGTAGGACTGGACACAAAAACAAGGCAGTAAGTATTACACACATGTATTCCAGATATTTTCCCAAGGACAATAGTACATCACAAAT
>JAGKTI010012891.1:5962-23882 GCA_018397915.1 Birgus latro
CCTACCCCCACCCGGGCCAACCAGTGCTGACTAGACATTATAACGGCCAGACAGCTCACCAGTACAGAGGGATATGAGGTTGCTGATGATGAGGGTCATGATGATGCCAGTGATACCGATGTAGCAGTAGGAGACATCGTACACGGTCCTGCCCTCACTTCTGCTGGCACCATACCACACACCCTCAAACATTTACATATATAAAGAAATAAACTTGCTGAATTATTACCAGTGAATAAGAACAAACACTGTAGTCGTGCCCATGTAAAAAATAAAAAAAAAGTAATTGAACTGAGTGCAAAAATTATTGTGATATAAGTCTGTTCAGTGTTGTTGGAAAGTTGATATGGGAGAATTATCATGGAGCAGTATATCAACACACCCACTGATTGATGAACAGGATGGCTTTACTAGTGGTTGGGGATTTATGGATCAAATACCTGTAATGGGACAATGGGAACTGCATGTGAAAAAAAACTGTTAGATGTATATGATAGATATTGTTTATGAAGGCTCCAACATGCTTCCTTGCATTGGCCTTGGTCAGCTAATGGCAGCCCTCCACGCTGCTCGATATCTGGCAGCCTTCCTATTTAGTACATGGAAGGTTTTGTGTATGTATGGTATGGTCAGAAAGCCACTGATTGCTGTTAAGAGTTTTTATAAAGGTAGTCAAGCTTGTGTAAGGGTGTCTTAAATGATTTAATATCAGTGTTAGAGTGAAATAAGTACAAGGTCTGTTCAGAACGTATCCAACCTAAGGCTCTAAAAAACTGAATAGGTAGCATGTTGAGCTAAGACGTTAATCACCCACAAAGTAGGCTCCTTCAGACTTGACACACCTACTCCAGCGTACTTTCCACTGCCTGAAACATTTTCAGAGTCGGTTTTCAGTATCTCCTGCAGGTGCTTCGTCCCATTCATCATGATATCTTCTCATGTCTCAAATCGGGAACCCTTCAGGGCAGTTTAGAGCTCTAGAAGTAACCAAAAGTCGCACGGAGCCATGTCTGGCATGTAAGACGGTGCACTTTGGTGAGAGAAACTCCGTGCTCTGGTAGCTATTTAACCCACCGAGTCCCATCGACGTACGGTGTACGTCGCAACTTTTTTCCGCGGACAGACCCAATGACGTACGTCGCACGTCACGCAATTGCAAGGCCCATTGTGTCCACATTTTTCAACATTCGCTGGTGATTTTTGGTAGGCATATGCGGGAGACCTTCCTCTACCTGCTGTCAAGCGGGGATACTGCCTGGCCCCTCCTATCCCCCCCTTACCCCCCTCCCCCCCACACTGGGCAATTCACCTGTTCGCAGTAAGCTGGCCAGTAAAGGTATGTTGCCCCACGGTCTCTCTAATGACGAAATTCACTGTGAAAGTGATTCCTGAGGTGGAGGACAAAGTAACAAAGAAGCTAGAGGTAGAAACAAACAGAAGTGATGATGTGGTAATGTCGTAAAGGAAGGTGCCACATACTGGGGTTTTGGGTAAGTGAACAATGCTGATAATCACCTATATTATTGTGTGAAAACCATTATAGACTTTTACTACACATAAATTCGTACCAAATAAATGAAGTAAATAGTTAATTTAAAGAGGCTTGAATTAGTCAACCCTTCCATAGTTCGTTTTCTTAGCCAGGTACCCTGAAAAAGAAGGAAAACGTAAGGTTGAGTGACACCTGTATCAACATTTTTTTAACCTCAGGATCGCGATTTCACTATGAATTTTCGATGTTTCTCACCAAAAGTGAAGGTTTCAGCCTAAAAACAAAAAGGCAAAAATCGGTCGGGATCTGGGGGTAGGCTGAGTAAAAAACTGGTCGCGACTCGGCGGGTTAAGGAGCTTATTGTGAGCTGATGCACCACGGTGTTCCCCTCGTGAGTGGCAGCCCAAGACTGTCTTACATCTGCCTAGCCCGAAGCATGGGAGAGGGTCTTGATCAGCAGTTTTAGGATCTAGAAGTGGGAACATACAGAAGAGGGAGGGGGGGATATCACAGCGGGGGCACATATACAGTGGGGGGTTTATAGATATACAGTGTGGGTACAGTACTCCCCCGGGTAGCTGAGATGGTGTCTCCTGACACTAGAGAGGGGTTATATGTGGGGTTGTTTATATTACTAAGGTAGGTGGGACGTTGGTACAAGGAAGAATTATGATATAGGGGTCAGAGGGAGGACATGGCCATGTCTAAGGGATGTACTCTAGTAATATATAAGGTTAAAATGGATATATATATATACACACATATAGGTCTATAGAAGATACACAAGGAGTAAGTATGGGTAAATAGAGTTTTAACTCTTTTCTAAATAGTTTTCATATTTTTTTCTACTTTTTTTTCAGTTAGTCTCTGTAGTTCACACTTTACTGTATCAGAGAAATGCCATCGTTTTCTGGTGGTACTCTTTCAGTCCACAGTTTGTATATTAATCGTTGGCATTGGTAGTCACTAAATGGGAGGGCACTAAGTACTGGTAGATTCAACGTCCTGTAGAGGCCATACTATTCCTGCTGTGATTATGATTTCTAGCAGTCTGCGTTCCATTTTCCTGACACAACAGTGCACTGCACAGATCATCAATAGCAATGAAACAAAAGAGACAGCCACAGGGGGAAACACAACTGTTGGATGAACCCATGAACGGCTGAAGGCTAGAGAAAATTTATCCATAATGTAGTCACTGTCGTTGAGGAATGTTAGCATACGCAAGTTGGGGGAGGTGATGGTAATGTTAGCATATGGTAGGGTAGAAGTCATGTCGATTGGTTAGAAGATGTCATAAGAGTGTTTACGGACTGCTTGGTGGTAACGAGTGGCGTAAGTGATGACTGATTTGACAGTACAATAGTCTGGTGCTTGGTAGAGACCATTAGCAGGCAGGGAACGGACCGAAGAACCAGGACACATGATGGTAACAGAGATGGGGACAGTAAAGAAGAAGTACTGGACTTGGTTGAGGTGAGCATGGTGGACTGGGAGTCCTGGAGCCGGGACAAAGGAACAGGCCGAGAGTATGGAATGATTGCGCTGGTAGGGAAGATAGCTAGAAGGTGGGCAGCACAAAGATGAGAGGTAGGGGTAAGGGAGGAACATTTCTGGTGTTCTGTGTAAGAAAGGAAGGCAACGGATACATGATCATGGGAGAGGAGGAAATATTCTGAAGGAACAGAGACTTGCAATAAGGAGTTGTTGTACCGGAAGGGGTAGTAGTAGGCTGTGCAAGTGACTCTTCCAACACTAGGCCTCGTGGTGCACACTTTAGATCGTCTGCATGGACCTATTAGGCGTCTTTAGTGGATAGGTCTTGTATGTGAAATTTGTTGGCTTGTTGAGTGAGCACGCTGTGGGGCCCTGTAAATTTGTCATCCAATTTAGAGGTGAGCGTATTATAATGAGCAAAGACTAGAATGCCGACATTGATGGTGATAGGAGAGGCAGATTTATGTTGGCACTGCATCATGTCCTCCTGAGACGAAGCCAGATTGGATGTTACATACTGATGGATTGTTTGGAAGTTTGTCAGTTTTACTTTGACATAATCATCCATGTTATAGATGGGGTCTGGCTTTGAGGATAACAGGAAGTATGGTACATCTTTGTCAAAACCAAAGAGGACAAAGAAGGGAGATTTGCCAATTGATGCATTGATGGAACTATTGATTGAGGATGCGACTTGGGGTATCCAGTCATCCCAGGACGAACTATGGGAGCTTAGATGTCTGAGACACTAAGATTTTTCTACTATGGCACTCTACAAGGCCATTGGAAGCCAGATGGTTAGGCACGACATTGCATTTATTAATTTTAAAGCGGCGACAGATCTCATCCAGGAGACTATTGTTGAACTCAGTACCGTTTTCGGTAAGGATGTTATATGGGGTACTGAATGGGTAAATTACGTGATCCACGAAGGCACGTGCAAAACTCTTCGCGGTCTTATCTAAGAGGGGCGCGAGGACACAGTAGCGCGAGAAGTGGTCGACTGCTGCAAACAAATACTAAGTGCCTGATTCCATAAGAGGTAGTTTTAAAAGGTCGATGGAGGCGGTTTCCCATGGTCATGACGGGATTGGGTATTGTAAGAGCGGTGCAGGTAACCCGGTTGATCCTTTGTGGCGGTGGCACGAAACGCAAGAGTCACAGTGCGCATTGATATCGCGGTGCATGGTTGGCCAATAGTATTCGAGACGTGTTTGACACAAGCATCGGTCTTCACTTGGATGGGATGCGTGAGGTGTATCATGAACTATGTGAAGGACCGCAGATATTAGGTCAGCAGGGACAACGAGTTGGTGTACTTCTCTATTGGGCAAGTCCTTCCCTGTAAGTAATGTTTTTCTGTACAAGAGATCATCTCCTAGTATGAAATCATCTACTATAGTGGTACTGGTAGAGTAGGTAAGGTCGAGGCATCTCCTGATTCTAGGAAATAAACTACTTTGGACCATACAGGGTCTTTGCGTTGAGGGTTTTGAACAACCTCTGATGTTAGTGTTGTGTTCTCAGTATCAGTGGGCTGCAGTGATGTGACAGCTGCTGCTACATTGCGTGAGAGTGCGTCTGCGACTACAATCGATTTTCCTGGGACATACTGAAAAGTGAGCTTGAAGTCCTGGATGGTGACGGACCATCTAGCTAGCCTACCTGTGAGGTTGCAACCGTTAAACAAATCACATACAGGGAAGTGGTCTGTCTGGATATGCACTGAATAATCATATACTGTATCTCTGAAATGTTTCAAGGACCAGACCACTGCTAAAGCTTCAGGATGAGTGACACTGCAATTACGTTCAGCGGTCGTAAGTGCGCGACTAGCATACGTTATTACAAGCTTTCTTGATGCTTGATCGAGTTGCTTCAAAACTGCACCAAATCCTGCGCCTGAGGCATCTGTGCATGGAAAAAAGGGTTTTGTATAATCAGAGAATGCTAAATTTGGGGCATTTACAAGAGCTGTCTTGAGTGTTTGGAAAGCCTGTGACTAATCTTTAGTCCAAACAAAGGGCACATTCTTCTTGAGTAAGTGGGTTAGTGGAGTGGCGATTTGTGCATAGTCATTAATGAATCTGATAGTAACCACTTGGGCCTAGGAAACTCCTTACAGCATCGGTAGTGTTAGGTTCTGGGAAATGGATGATTGCCTTAGTTTTGCCGTCACTAGTATGAATGCCTTGTGCATCAACGACATGTCCTAGAAAGTTGATTTTCTTTCTCAGGAAGTCAAAAAAACTGAGGTTGATTTTCAGGCCTGCTAGCTGTAGGCGTTCCAATACTTGTTGTAGTTGGGCAAATGTTCAGGGATTGATTTACTCACAACAATTATGTCATCTAGGTAAGCAAAAAGAGAGTGTCCCATCATGCCACTGAAGACCGAATGGATAAGTCACATGCACACGGAAGGAACATTCCTCAAACCAAAAGTGAGTCACTTAAACTGAAAATGTCCGGAAGGGTTGCTGAAGGCTGTAATAGGGCGAGAGGATTCATCCATTTCGACCTGCCAGTAACCACCGAGGAGGTCTAGGGATACTCCGTTGTTTTCACCTAGTGATTCTAGCAAATCTGTGAGGACAGGTAACGGGAAATGGTCTGGGACAGTTACAGAATTTACTTTGCGGTAGTCCACTACTGGTCTAAAGTTGCCATCCTTCTTTGGGACTAAAAAAAGTGGGCTATTCCATGTACTGACGGAGGGTTCAATAATCTCCTGAGCCAACATTTTCTGTACCATCTGATCTGTTTGTTTCTCAAGCTATGAGGTAACCGATACGCTTGTATGTAAATCAGCTGAGTTCCTGGTACTAGTTCTGTGTGATGTTTGACGAAGTCTGTCCGGCCCATCGGTTCTCCGGGTTAGACTACCACATTTCTGTAAGAGTGCAAAAGGTCGAGCAATTGGGTTTTATGTTCTGGGAAATCTTTGCAAGTTAGTCTCGAGAGCAGGTCAGGTGAACGAGTCGGAGCAGATCCCGTAGAGTTTATGGCATATATAGCTGTTGGGTCATTATCATCATGAACAGTAGAGATAGAGGAATCCTGGCACACCTTTATGGCCGCTGGGTATACCAGAAAATCTCCAATCTTTACATCTCTTTTAAGTTTCAGTGGAGCATTAGTGACACTGAGCAAGTACAGGTAGCATAAACTGTTCTCTAAGACCGTGCACAATGCTGACTCATAAGTTAAGCCATTCACACAACACGTCTCAGGTAGTGTTAGTACATCCACTCCTTCTTTTGCACCTACATCACTAACAGAGTCTTTGGTGAACTCATGCGGTAACAAAATTGTGCACGTATTCGTTACTGCACGCTTCGTCTCTGTGTGTTGGAGAACATCAAACTCTGTGAGGTAGTTATCTGAGACATGTTTGAGTTGGCCATAGTGCTGTCGTTAGAAGAGTTTGGAAGAGCCATTTCTGAATGCTGAGAGGATGTATCATTAGGTGGTGAGGAATTTGTTTTCTTGCTCTCAGATAGTGGTGGAATGATCTCTTTATTCTCAGATGATGATGATGATGATGGCTTGTCTTGCTCTGTACTCTTAGGTAGTGTTGGATTCATGGGGGACTGAATGACTGAGTTTATTGTAAGTACAGGACGGGGACATTCCATAGTGTAGACTGGGAACCCAGAAATGTCTATACTACCACAAGTAGGTAATAACGCAATGGAATGTTGTGCCATGGTGGGTAACCCAATAAGGGCATCTGCTGGATATTTCAGTTCGTTAGTAACATGAAATTCTATTGGAAAAGGGATCAAGGCTCTGTCTAGTTGTACTTCTAAAGTGACTCTTCCCTTGACCTTAAACTCTGAACCTTATACACCACGTAGGTAAATGTCAGGCGGCTCAAGGAAACTGACCTTTTTGTTTTTTCCTCTAATGATGTTTAAAGAGGTATCAGAGATCAAGTTTACTATAGATTCGGTGTCCATGAAGAACGATGTTTGTATGTCATTACTCCATCTTAGAATGACTAAGCCTGAGGATGGGGAGTTGGTGTTCTGGTGATACGTCATATTGGTCCAATACGGGCGTGGTGCTTCCCCCGATTGGCGGCAGTTTAGGTAACGACATTCCTCAGTAGTGTGAGTCTTATTGGTTTTATGATACTTGCATGTACGACGATGAGAGCGGGAAGGTGTACACTGTCTAGTCTGGGAGCTATGGCGTCTGTTTTTACGGTCACAACTGGATTCTCGATGTCCGGGGTTACCACAGTGCCAGCAAAGAACCGAGGATTGTCTGTTCTGTTGGACTCTAGATTGATCACGACCACCAGTTGGTAAACGACACCATGTAGGAGAACAATGCGTGGCAGGTTTTCCTCACGTGGTGGGACAGGGCAGGGAGTGGTCTGATGGGGTGGAGGTGTGACAGGCTTGGGAGACCAAGGGGCGGTTTGTGGCCTGACGCGTGCGGTTCGAGCCAGTTCTTTCTTGGATGGTTTTGGTGATCTGGACGATTTTGTCTCCTGGACTGAAACCTATCTCCAGGGCTATCTTCTTTTGTCGAGGATCAAGCCAATTCAGGAATCTCAGGTAACCTAGTAAATCTGCAAAGATGTTGAGTGAAAGCATAGGAGCTCCATTTACTTCGTCTACCCATTTCGTACCTACAAGAATTTGGCGCATTTTGCTACTGGTGGCCTTCATGGCAGAGGCTGCTTTGCGTAGTTTGGCATTTTGTGTTGGGACTGTCATATCCTCCTCCATCTGAGTGAGGAGATTAATTAATCCAGTGAGAGTCACGGCACTAGAATGCTGACAACAAAGCTTTATGAGTTCCTTTCGGAAATCATCAAAGGTTTTAGTGTCATCGAAATGACCTGCACGGATCGCGGCACCGACATCCGATTTGCCTTGGTGTAATTGACCCATTAGATAAGAGACTTTGAGGGGTTCATCTGTAATTGGCCGATTGTGGATGTCAGTTTGTACCTCTCTGAGGAAATCGTAAACTGACCAAGTCGAGTCCTCGCTGGTAAATTTGGGAAGATTGGCATTGTTGAGATAGGTGGACTGTGGGGGAGGAGTTGTTTGAGCCATGGTTGGAAGTGTGGAAGTTACTGAAGTAGGGGATTGAGAGAGAGAGAAGGTAGTGGTAGTTAAATTTAGTGGAGATGGGAGATGAAATTGAGCAGGAGAGTTAACGGTAGTGGAAGGAGCAGGGATAGAAGATAGCTGTGTAGAATCAGGGGTAGAGTATGAGGAATCTGGATGGATAGTATCTGGATTTAAAGTATGTGGTTCATTGAGAAATGAAGTCTGAGTGGCTGAGGTAGTACGTGGGTATGAGCGGCCACTGCGGAGATGAGTCACTGAATCGTCTTCGGTAGATGTTGTTTGTTCATTTGCAGTTTGTTGGCTGTGAGCGGTGGGAGTAAGTTCCGTATATTCAAAGTATGACATGTAGTGTGGTGAGAAAATGTAGGATGTAGGATGAGTAGGTATAGTGGATGTGTATATTTACAATATGAAAATGAGAGGATGTAGTATATTATTGTGTGAAAACCAATATAGACTTGTACGACACATAAATTCGTACCAAATAAATAAATAAATACGTAATTTAAAGTGGCTTGAATTAGTTAACCCTTCCATAGTTCGTTTTCTTTAGCCAGGTACCCTGAAAAAGAAGGAAAATGTAAGGCTGAATAACACCTGTATCAACATTTTTAAGCTCAGGAGGGCGATTTCTCAATGAATTTTCGATGTTTCTCACCAAAAGCGGAGGTTTGAGCAAAAAAAAAAAAAGTTGAAAATCGGTTGTGTTCTGAGGGTGTGTTTCGTAAAATATCGGTCGAGACTGGGCGGGTTAAGGAGTTTATTGTGAGCTGATGCACCACAGTGTTCCCTTCGTGAGTGGCAGCCCAAGACTGCCTTCCATCTGCCTAGCCTGAAGCGTAGAAGAGGGTCTTGATCAGCAGTTTTAGGATCTAGCAGTGGGAACATACAGTGGGGGGGGGTGATATCACAGCGGGGAATGTATAGATATACAGTGTGGGTACAGGCGAGTAGGAAGCCTGACGGTCCTGCGGGATGTTGTGCTTGGCTAAAAATTCCTGAATCAGTTTAGAAGAATGGGCAGGGTTGTTGTTATGTTGCAGTGTCCAACTTGCTGCTTTCCAAAGGTCTGGTCTCTTCTGCTGAACTGCAACGGATAATGTCGAGGTGGTAATGTTTTTTGACAGTCTGCCCTGGTGCGTATTACTGATGCACAACATCACAGTAGTCTAAAAAAGAACTCCCAACATGCGAGTTCATTTCACCTTGCTGTGGACCTCGTGCTTTTTTTGGCTGAGGGAACCCTGCGTGCTTCCTCTGGGACGACTGTACTTTGGTTTCTAGGTTGTACCCGTACACCCAAGTCTCATTTGCAGTGATAACAGTCTCCAGAAAGTCTGGATTGCGATTTACACACTCTAACATGTCTTGAGCAGTGCTCATCCAAGAGAAGAGATCAATTATGAATGTGATGATGCACCTGTAGGAGATATCGAGAACATACTTTGAAAATTGTTTCACCCAGTGGAAAGAATACTGGGCTACGTATGTCAAGTCAGAAGGGAACTACTTGGAGGGGGACTAGTGTCCTAGCTCAACAGGGTAGCTATTTATTTTTTTAAAGGGGTCGGATACTTTCTGAACAGACCTCCTGTGTGTAGTGTACTCATGGCTGTTTAATATATATTTCTCACTCGTCGTAATGCTGCTCTCGGGTGTCTGCCCTTTCCTCTCCTTCCTTCTTTCCTTCCATCCTCTTCTGTCATTCTTTCTTTCATTCTTTCCTCATTCTTCTGCCTACCAGTGACTTTACACTCCTTTTTCTGTTTTTCTTTCTTTCATTCTTTCCTCTTCCTTCTGCCTGTGGGTGACTCTCCACTGAGTGACAAGCCAAATGATTTCCTGTACACCAGGAAACCATTTACTATGCTGAGTGGAAACCATATAACCAAATTTTGGCACCTGGTGATTTAGTGGGTAATTACTGTGCTCCAGTCGGACTGAGCCAGTGACGGTTTATATCCAAGCGGTGGTTGGGGTTTACTGCTCACGAAATGCTACTCAGGGATGAATGAAGCTGGTCACTCTCATCTTAAATGTCAGGACGAACTTGCCCAGCCCCGGGCTCCTACGCTTCTCATGGGGGAACGTAGGATTGGTTGATGAATTAATGAATGATATACTGTCTATGAATGGCTTTATTAGAGATTAAAAAAAAAAAAATAAAAGGCAAGCTATAGTGAGAAGGATGAGGACAGTAGCGAGTGGTGAAGGGTGGATTATCTCGAACGTAGTGTGAGCAGATGATACTGTATTATCTGCTGAACAAGAGATTTGAAGATTGGTGCAGAGTTTTGTGAATGTTTGTGAGTATCATGATATGAAAGTGTATGTAAACGAGAGCAAAGTGATGGTTGCTGAGGGGGAAGGTGACTCCCAGTGTGATGTGATGGTGAATGAAGAGAGACTTGAATTACTGACAGAGATTCAGTACCAAGGTGGTATAGTGAAGAGTGGTAAATATGCAAAGGAAGGGAAAAGTGGAGTCTCAAAGGAAAAGAAAGTGGAAGGTGCTCTGAAGATTCTGATGTGAAACAGGTATGAGTTTAGAGGCTATGCTAGAGGACAACATGCAGGAGTTTCAGTGTCCACAGTAAATTTTAAGTGTGCGACTGGTGTGAAATGAAAAGCCTAGAGTAAGTACAGTAGAAATGTATTTCTTGGGGAATGAGTGTAGAATGTGGATAGGATGAGAAATATGGTGTGAGTCATGAAAGATGTGGAGAAAGGATGGAAAGTAGAGAGTGTCTTTAGATGGTATGGTAATTTGGAGAGGATTGGTGTAAACAGTGTAGTGAAAAGGATATATCTGTGTAAACATGAAGGTTAGAGTAGGTGTGGAAGACCAAGAAGGTTGACAGATATAGTGAAGGCGTGTGTGAGAAAGTGAGGCATGGAGATTGATAAGGTTAGGAAACTGACAAGGGATCAAACTGCTTGAAAGAATTTTGTACTAAAGTATGACGTTGTTTGGCACCTCTGTTTTTACCACGTGATGTGACAGTCATCAGAGTGGTTCTAGCTGATCAGTAAGGTGAAGTACATATGTGTGGTAAGTTATGTCTGTGAAGTGGAGTCATGATTCCAGGGGTTTGAACTGTGAGTGAATAAGAATGTGGTTCATTTAATTAGGCATGCCGTTCATTACAACTCGTCATTTTTCTTTTTTGTTTTCTGGCCCTGTCTCACTACATCCTTGGTTGGGAAAAAATGATGGGATGATTATAATGAAAATGATGTAGCTCAAAAAAACTAAAAGATAAGGCAAGAGAGGGTAATGATGTTACCTAAACCAAATACTTGTTGTTAAATAGAGTTTCATGTTTGATGACACTGTTTGTTAACCTGTTAGTGTCAGGTGCCATTGTGGTGAAATCTGCAGTCAGGTCAGTGGTGAGATTGGTGCTGGGTGTAGCAGTGGTGATGTTGCCAACGAAGGCGACGATGGAGGCGTTGACAGGGTGGAGGAGGTTCTCTGGACAGTTGTCAACAGAAAGGGGGAGGTGGGTGGGGTGTCCTCCCCCACGCAGGAACTTGCCCACCACCACCCAAATGTTGTAACAGAAGGCCACCAGGAATCCTAACACTGCACCCTGAAGATTGTGGTTTGGTCACATGAATCTCTGTGGTTTTATGTGGACATGGGTTGATATAAAATATTTCTTGCTTGTGTTATAATACTGCCCTCCATATTCCCAGCAGACCTGATAGTAAAAAAATAAGAGGATCAACTTGGATAGCTGTCCCATATCCTCTATTCCTACTCGCTGGTAGTGTTGCAGCAATCCTCGGGTCTAGGTCCTGCACCAGTAATAAGCTGGTTCGTGTGGCCTTTTGATATGGGGGGGGGGGGGGGTGAATGATGAATGAGAGAGTGGAAGTGGTGAATGTGTTCAGGAATTCAAGGTATGTTGTGTTGGCACTGTGTGAGGCATGGATGAATGGGCATGAAGTGGAGGTGTGAGAAGGTGTGAAATGTGTTGATCAGGTATATATGTGTGTGGATGGTGTAAGGAAGGAGTTGCTCTATTGATGAATGATGTATAGCAGATGAATGAAAGATCATAAATTTGTCGGCATGAGGTTTATGTATGCCATTTTCCAATCTGAAAGAAGAATGTGATAATAAAAGACACATCTGGTGATGGAAGAGAGAAAGGGTAACCTTGACACTGGTGGTATGCGCATAAGAGCAGTAGAGAGTACTGAGCTTATGCTGTAGCTAATTATAATGATACAAATATTTCTTCCTTTGTTCATTATTGTAAAGTACAAAAGTTTCGTTGGTGAAAAATTTGAAGTCTACAAGAATTACATTGCAGTCTCATGAAATAATTGAAATCCTTGATAATGAAAGTGATTACAAAGAAATGTATGATAAATAAGAAGCAGTAACAGTTATAAAACCTGTGATATCTTAGCTTCCCTACATGAGTTTCAAGATATACTGTGGTTATAAAATACTTGGCTATGTAAGAGTGAAAGAATTAGCAGTAATTATTTTATGTCACATGAATTATATAAAGTAATCTGTGCTGTTTCCATCATTATAATGCAAGGATTATGTAGTTCTGGTGGCCTCTCCCGGCCAGCCCCTTGCATGCAGTACGGTATGCTTCACTAATCAAAAAACTTTCCAGCCAACATAGCAGCCATCTTTATACAATTTCCCTGTCACACACCACTCACAAGAAGGTAATGACTTGCATTTACTTATTCTGTGTGATGTGTTTGACCATTAGGGCAGGGTAAATTTTAGTTCTGAAAAAGCTGATACCCCCTCCCCTCTCGAAACCGTATGTGGAAGGTAATGCCTGTAAGATAAATCCCTGTATTTTTAGGTTATGTGTGGTATATAAATGTTTGACTGTTAATAATACTTTTATGTGGATAGTATTAGCCTATGCCCACCTTTGTGTTGACCCAGGGTGTGCAAATGCCAGCCAAAAAGATGCCTAGGATTGGTCCCTGGATAGATCCTAAAATGCTGGAGATGACTTGGAAGATGTTACCCAGGTTGCCCGCCAGCACACCCACACAGATGCCTGACAGGCCCATCACCACAGCTGCCACAACATGCAGCATCAATACTCAGTGTCACAAAACAGTGTCTACCAGTATGTAAGGAAAATTTTTTCCAGTGCTCTATGCTGAGGTTATAATCTGGTTCCATTGTATAAAATTATAAATGCCATGGCGAACATGCAGTGGTGAGTGTTCACTGATAACACAGGGAATGATTTTTAAAGGAGTTTATGGACCCCTCAAAACTGCAGAATTATTCCTAATAACATGAGAAGAAACCCTTACAAATGAGCTTGAGGACTCTGGTGGCTGAGGTATCTGACATCTTGCTGAAGTATGGAATATCCTTCAGAAAGTCCTCCCAGAGCAGACAAGCCATAGAGTTACCGCTGCTGGACAGAGAACTGTGTGGAAAGTGGGACATTGTCTGATAATTATGAATGTGTTTGTGTTGTTTGATAAATACACAGATGATGACTTTATCAAGAAGTGTATAATCTTCTATGATTATTTTTCTTGCATGACTAGTGTAAGTAAAGGCTAAAGTTTGAAATGTGGAAAATAGTCACTTGAAGTGGAAGGCCAATGTGTGCTGTGAAAGTTGTGATGTGGAGAAGGAAATGGAACAAAATGGCTGCAAGCGAACTTCAAAACTAGGCTTGGCATTGTCATGTAGATGGAAGAAACTGACTTGATAGTAATATTTATAAAAAAATAAATAAAAAAAAGGGAAATGATCCATTTAGAAATGTAAAATAATATATCCTTGGATCATTAGGATGTAGCTGAAAACTGAAGCACAGTGGAGCTGTTTCCTCCAAGAACTGTAGACTGCCTCTGGTGTGACAACATGGAACACTTATATTTTAGGGTGGTGAGGAAAGTACGTGGACAGTAGATGATGGAGGAATGAGGTACAGCAGTGCAAACAGATGGACAAACAAAGGTGTGTATAAGACATCAAGATGTGGCGACTGATGAAGCAAAGAATTAGCAAATGTACTGAAGATTCTTGCACAGAGTTATGTATGATTCTGTTATAGCATTATCTCTCATACTGCTGTGTATGCACTTACTGAGATGAGTGATCTCAAAGAAAAAGACATGTTCCATACCAACCTCAATGCAGTTGTGGATCAGTGCCCCTTGTGGGATACACTTTTAGCGTTTAGCAACTTCAGTGCAGTTACTGGCACTGACAGGGAAGGCTTTGAGGAATGTGTATGAGTAAGTCCCCACGGCTTTAGAACCAGGAATTCCAGTAGTTTTAACTTCTGTATATTGCAAAATCCCATAAGTTGAAAATTTCTGCATCCTGATTCCAGTAGCCTGATCTTCACTGCTGGATTTATTATTCTATTCATGAAGGGGGTGCTAAGGAGACTGATCTCATCGTTGTAAGAACACTGTGGAGCATCCTTCAGAACTGCTTGGTTTTCAGGAAAACAGTTCTTTTCTACAGTTCACAGACTTCTTGTTGCTGATCTAAGTCTATAGATGAACTATGGGAAAATCACAGGATGCCATATAAAACTGTTCAGTCGTGAGAAAGGAGTGCATTGATGAGTATGCAGTGGCAGCCAGGAACCAGTTTGGTGTGGTCAGTGCTGTTAAGGACCCTGTTGAGTGATAGGGTATATATAAGTGTGTTACTGTGGAAGAAGCTGATGAATGTGTTGTTGAGTGTCTGAGATCAAGTACGGGATTTGTCTCACCAGGGTTGCTGGCAAAAGTTGATGGGTTATGCTTCCAGACTGGCTAGGGATTGAGAGCCACAAAGATTTCTGTCGTGTCGGTCAAGAGTTTTATCGAGAACGGACAAAGAGAGGTATGTCAGGGAAATTCCTGAAGAGTTAGAGGGTGGCTTTCAAGTACTGTAAAAGTCCTGTAACTCAAATGGCAGGGCAACGAGGGTCTTTCGGACTACTGTTTTCTTCAGGCTATTGGGAGGGACCTCTGAAAACAGTAGAAATATATACATGATCATTGAATAAACACTTAAAATGATATTGGTTATTGTTTTACTCAGCGGAAATGCAAAGAACTAAAGATGAATAGTTGCAAGCAGGTACATCCAAGTCGAAGAACAAATCCAAGCCAGACAAATCCTTAGATGAAGGCCAGAAGAATTCGTAAATAACCCAGATAATTTGAAAAATTTTGCCTTGCAAAATTCGGAGTATTGGGATATTTGGATTATTGTTGGCTGGCTTGGAGGAATTCTAGTGTAAATGACCTTCGACCTGTTATCAAGTCCTGAAGAAAGTCTGCTCCAGACCTGCCTCTCAGGTTAACTCTAAAGTGGGTGAGTAGAGGGCTCATTGGCCTGAATACTTAGAGCAGTTGTGTATGGCAGAACCGAGCACGGAGCTTCCATCGGCTGATGTGCAGTCGCTAGCTGCCATCCCGCTAGTCTACAATGCCATGTCTTCCCTAGATGAATACAGAAAGGCAGTGGCAAGGCTGAAAAGTGGTAGGGCAACTGGTCTTTGTGGCATCCGGCCAAACTAATCATAATTGGGGAAGAAGCCATATCTGGGGATTATTTGCAGTAGCAGAAGTTGTTTGACACACTGGTATGATTCCTCCTGACTGGACAAGGTGTTTGGTTAGTCCTGTTTGGGAAGGGAAAGGAGATCAGTGTGACTGCAGTAACCCCCACGGTGTTACAGTGTTCATTGTTCCAGTCAAGGGCCTTGCTCACATGCCTTTGATGAATATCCAGGACCATTTGCTAAAGATTCAGAAGCCAGAACAATCTTCACACCCAAGAAGTCTACACTTGATCGGATTCTAGCCGTTGTGAGTTTCAGCAAGACTGCTGGCAGCCTGCATTAATCTCAAGAAGGCATTTCAATCAGTAAATCAGGCAGCAGTAGGGGAACTCCTGTCGTCCTGGCATCCCCACAATGATTATCAAGATGACAACTTGCTTGTATTTAACACTGAGAGTGTTGTCACATGTGTGTATGTGTGTGTTTTCAATTGCTTGCCTGTTGCCTTTATTTCTTTAATTTTTCAGTGTGAGAATGATGATGAAAAGTGTGAGAGTCATGACGAAAGATGCGATGGTGATTATCAGGATCGAATCCAAGAATATTTCTGAAATGTTGTCCATACTAATTCCCAAAGTGATGAGCATTTGGCATTCTATTTCTCACAGCCAGTTAAGTATCACTTGCTCTTTTATTATACTTTCAGACTTTTGAGCTACTGATGAAGTGCTATGAACATGGACTTGAAACATTATCAGTTGTTTATATTTTTTTCTATCATTTACAAAGGCTCCAACTTGCTTGCATGCATCGGCCTTGGTCATCTAACGGTGACACTCCACGCTGCTCCATCTCTGGCAGCGTCCCTATTCAGTCCCTTATCCCTGAGGTCATACTCTATGACCTTGGGCCAGGTCTTTTTCGGTTTGCCTTGCAACCCAACCCCTGTGAATAGGTTGTAAAATTAGGTTGTATCATATTTCTGTGGTGGGAAAAAAATAATAAGGGAATGACCCATTGTGCAAATTGCAGAATGACACGTAAATAATGCTTCACCAAACTCATATGGCAGCATCTTATATGTTGTGGGGATGGCTCAGTCTGCTAGTTTGGGCGCGGATGATGCAGTATGAGTATAAAATAATATGTGGTGCAGGGTAGATGCTGGTAATAGTGAGTGATGCTAAAAGATGTAAAAGTGATAATAAACGATGTGAGAGTGATGACAGAGGATGAGTGAGCATGATGATAAAGGATAGTGATGATGGACGTGAGAGTGATGATAAAGGATGTGAGTGTGATGATAGAGGATGTGAGTGTGATGAGAAAGGGTGTGAGTGATGATGGATGTGTGATGATGATGGCTGCTGATATGAGAAGGAAGAACCACTACATCACCGACCTAAGGACGCCTCCATAGACAGCTGCCACAAAGACCCCAGGAACGCCGGTGAGGTGACCCAGCTTCTGCATGACCAGGTAAGGGATCACCTGGTCGGGCTTCTGTATCCTGCCTGATGTCAAGGGATCACAGTCTCTGAAGGCGGCGTATGCAACCAGGCCGGAGAAGTAGAACAGACCCCACAACAGCCACATACCCACGGCAAAAGAGATGACCACCCTGTGGTAAAAACACACATATCAAGCATTAGAGTAAAACAGACCCCTACCAGCCACATACCCATGGCAAAGGAGATTACCAACCTATAGGATTACGAGGTCCAAATAAATGAAGCATTAGTGAGTGTACGTCAACGAAGTGCCGTGTAATGAAGCAGCTGAAGCACTACTCTGAGCACTACAAATGATACTTTGTTTTGTGTTGGGACGATACCAGGATTAAGGCAGAGTGTTATGCTGGGCCAGTATTTGTACAGGTTATGTGAAATCTATGTTTTCAACCCTTACCTTGAGGATTCCTATACGCATATGGTCTGCTGTGAATTTTAACATAAATGAATCTGAATACTTAATTATGCAGTGTCCACAAACACTTTATGCGACACCACGAGAATGTAGTGGGGTTACACAGGTTTGTTGTGCTTGTTTTCTCTACGGATCTCTTCACACCCCTCTTACCCTCAGTATTTTCCCTTCATTCATTTGACTGACATGTTTCCACTTTCGTCTCCCCGTTTCCTCCACTGCTCACCCATCATATGCATCCAACCAAACTGAACCTTTCTTACTCCTTGCTACCCTCATATTCCTAGCCACACACTTCCTTCATCAGCTCCACACATTTTCCAGATCTATTTGTTCCTAATTCACTGACTCTAACTCATCTTCTCTCTTTACTTGTTCATCTCACTGCTTTCACT
>JAGKTI010012892.1:0-23881 GCA_018397915.1 Birgus latro
AACCTGGTGAACAAGCCTACATCTTTTCTATCCTTAATGACCTAGAGCAGCTTGTACAGCACCCTACCCGTATCCCTGACCGCCTTGGAGAGAGTTCCAACATACTTGACCTTTTCCTAACAACTAATCCTTCTGCTTACACTGTTCATCTTTTCTCTCCGTTGGGTTCCTCCGATCATAATCTTATTACCTTAACATGTCCAGTCGCTCCAGTACGGCCTGTGGACCCTCCAAAGAAATGCCGCCTGTGGCACTTTGGAGCTGCAGATTGGGAGGCCCTCAGGCAGTACTTCTTTGATTTTCCATGGAATGATTATTGCTTCCTTGGCCGGGAGCGATCTGAGTGTGCCCTGCGCGTTACGGAGGTTATTCTCTCGGGCATGGAAGCATTCATTCCTTTCTCATATCCTCTGACTAATGCAAGAAAGCCTTGGTTTAATCACGCCTGTTCTAATGCTGTCCGCAACAAGGCGAGGGCGTATAAGAGGTACCGAAGCCAACCCACCCCTGAATCACACCATTTATATATTTCTGCCCGGAATCGTGCTAAGTCTGTTCTTCGCTCTGCTAAAAACAATTTCATCCGTACTAAATGTTCCCAACTCTCCAACTCGAATTCTTCTCGCTCCTTCTGGCACCTTGCCAAAAACCTTTCTAACAACTTTACCTCATCATCCTTCCCTTCTCTTTTCTACTCTGATGGCTCTGTAGCTATTTCTTCTACTGATAAAGCAGATCTCTTTGCTCAGACTTTCTCCTCCAATTCCACCTTAGACGATTCCGGTGCTATTCCTCCATCACTTCCCCCCTCTGACTTCCTCCTGACTGACATTAAAATTTCTTCAGCTGATGTGTTTTCTGCCATCACTGGCCTCAATACTAAAAAGGCATATGGTCCTGATGGAGTCCCTTCTGTTGTCCTCAAAAACTGTGCTTCTGTGCTTACACCCAGCCTAGGTAAACTCTTTCGCCTTTGTCTCTCAACTTGTACCTTTCCTTCTTGCTGGAAGTTTGCTCTCATTCAGCCAGTCACAAAGAAGGGTGACCATTCCCAACCCTCTAACTATCGTCCAATTGCTTTAACATCCTGTGTATCAAAAGTTTTCGAGTCAATTCTTAACAGAAAAATTTTAAAGCACCTTTCCTTTCACAACCTTCTTTCTGATCGCCAGTATGGGTTCCGTCAGGGACGCTCCACTGGCGATCTTCTCACCTACCTTTCAGACTCTTGGTCATCCTCCGTTCGGAAGTTTGGCGAAAGCTTTGTCATTGCACTTGACATCTCAAAGGCTTTCGATCGAGTCTGGCATAAATCTTTAATTTCCAAACTGCCCTCCTGCGGTTTTTATCCTTCCATCTGTGCCTTCATCTCTAGCTTCCTTTCTGGTTGTTCTATAGCCGCTGTTGTAGACGGCCATCGTTCCTCTCCTAGACCTATCAACAGTGGTGTTCCTCAGGGTTTTGTCCTATCACCTACTCTCTTCCTTTTATTCATCAATGACCTTCTAAGCTGTACATCTAACCCTATCCACTCATGCTGATGATTCCACCCTTCACCTTTCCATTCGGTTCCTGCAACGTCCATCTCAGCAGTTACTTCAACAAAAAAGGGATGAGGCTATGGCACACCTAATGTCTGATTTGGCTCGTATCTCTGATTGGGGTAAAAATAATCTTGTTATTTTTAATGCATCCAAAACTCAGTTCTTACACTTATCAACCCGACAAAATCTTCCTCAGGAATACCCACTAATGTTTAATAATGAACAGTTATGTCCTGCATCATCCTTGAACATGCGTGGGGTTTCATTCTCTCGTGATTTGTCTTGGAAAGAACATATTACATCTCTTGTGAAATCTGCTTCCAAGAGATTAGGTGTGCTGGGCCGATTCCAAACTTTCTTTACCCCTGCACAGTTGTTGACCTTGTACACGGGTTTTATTCACCTGTGTATGGAGTACAATTCTCATGTGTGGGGAGGCTCCCCACATGCAGCTCTTCTCAATAGGGTGGAGTCAAAGGCTTTTCGTCTCATTAACTCTCCTCCTCTTACTGATTCCCTTCAACCTTTGTCTCTTCGCCGCACTGTTGCTTCTTTATCTCTCTTCTATTGCTACTTCAATGGTCACTGTTCCTCTGAACTGTCTGCTTGCATCCCTCCACCTCTACGACGGAGACGTAGTACCCGTCTAGCAACATACTCTCATCCCTTTTCTGTCCAACTCTCTAATGCAAGAGTTAACCGTTACTTCCAGTCCTTCATTTATGCAACTGGTCAACTCTGGAACTGTCTTCCTCTGTCTGTATTTCCTACTTCCTATGATCTCCAGTCTTTCAAACACAGTGTCTCCAGGCATCTCGAATTGAACAGATCTTGAATTTGGCTCTCTTTTGTACTGTTTTTGCTTTTTCTTGGAAGGAACAGTATGCAGGCCTGTGGCCTTTGGTTCCGTCTTCCCTGCATAAAAAGAAAAAAATTATTTCGGATAGTGGGAAGATTACTGTATTTACTTCTCTAATAAGGCTATATAGTGTTATGAATGTATTTTTTTTTTTTTATAACAGCAGTGATTTTGTATAAGTACAGCAGTATTTGGCAGCTTGCTGTCCGATGTTGCTTTCCGCTTTCCTCCGAGCGTGGGGACAGGTGACACGGTTAGGGATGACCGTGCTAATCCAAAGGTAAAGTCACTTACCTTCTGGCTGCCACCCAAGATGGAAGCTACCCGTGCTACACAGACAGAGGCAGACAGACAGACAGAGAAGCTTCTCCAATTCGAATAATTCATCACGCTGTATAGCCTTATTTTATAATTAAATCTACACAAAATTTATAATGTTCCATTTATTATGCGGAGGGGGAGAGAGAGAGAGAGAGAGAGAAAGAAAGAAAGGCTTCTCAGATTCGAATAATTCATCATACTGTATAGGCTTATCAGCACAAAATGTATATCGTTCCTTTTATTATGCAGAGAGAGAGAATCCGATAATTGACCCCATAGGGAATTGACCTGGTAATCCAACAATGAGGGACTTTCAGAGTGCTGGGTTATTCCAGACTCGGTCCTGCACTAGTCTGTTGCTGGTTGCCATGCTTGTGATAGCTGTAGATTATTTGTACTTCAGTGTCTAACTGTGAGATATAGTAATGGCATATGCCATTGAAATTACTGTTCTAAAATATTTCTCAGAAAAATCATAACCAATACGAATGATCTTTATTTTTGTAATATTAGAATTTATGATCATGGACTAGATACTGAAGTGTCAGGTTGTCACAACTATACCTTGCATAAATTTTATTTTATTTGCTAGGTGTTGTAGCTGATCTGTTATATATATATATATTAAGGCCTGCCTGTTACACGTTATTAACATCAACTTTCGCACTGACAGTCCTTGTGTTTTCTGAAATTTATTATTGTAAATTTAAGCATTTAACATACGTCACGAGACTCACACATGCACATTAGAGGGACAGTCCTGAATAGGAGAACAGATCATGCTTGTTTACCAAAGGTCTGAGCAGTGAATGTTTCGTCCGTCCTGTGTTAATGTTTGAGAATGAACTATACTGAATTAAAGTGATTAAATGCGATAACTCAATCAGAGACTGCCGATTCAAATCAGGGGCTGCTTGTCAGCCTTCATTATTATCAATGTCCTATCCTAGTAATGTCAAGATTCAAAACTCTTTCAGAGAGCGAGAGAGATTTACCTGTATCAGTTGATGTACAAAGGTAATTAATGGCTTGCGCTGATGCGCCAGAAAGAAAAATGCCTAGTTACTTTTATTGCTAGTGTTATAACTTTGCCACTAGACGACTCTTTGATTTGTATTTATGACAAAATTACATTACCTGGCCAAGTTTTAATTGTATAATACCCCGCATTTAATAGACATCTTAGCAAATAGTTGCCACCTTAATGTTTATTTAAAATATTCATTCTTAGATCCTTAGTGGAAAAGTTTCTAGAGAAGGGCAAGAAGTTGTATGCAGCCTTCATGGATCTGGAGAAAGCATATGACAGGGTGGGTAGACAAGGTTTGTGGAAGGTATTAAGAATATATGGAGTGGATGGGAAGTTGTTGAAGGCAGTGAAGAGTATGTATGAGGGTGCTAAGGCTGCAGTGCGTGTGGATGGCAAACTGAGTGAATCTTTCCATTTGAAGGTTGGATTGAAACAAGGATGTGTCATGTCTCCATGGTTGTTCAATCTGTACATGGATGGGGTTATAAAAGAGATACAAGGTCGGGCAGTGGATGTTGGGGTGGCCCTAGTGAAAGAGGGCAGTGTTTGGAAACTCCCTGTACTGTTGTTTGCAGATGATACTGTGTTGTTGAGTGAAGACGAAGGGGAGCTGCAAGGCTTGGTAGATGAGTTTGGGAGAGTGTGTAAGAAATGGAATCTAAAGGTGAATGTAGGGAAGAGTAAAGTGATGGTCTTCGAGAGAAGTGAAGCCAGTGAATGTACAGTGAGATTGGATGGGAAGGATATGGAGAATGTGAGCGAATTTAAGTACTTGGGAAGTGTGATGAGAAAGGATGGAAGTCTGGAGGGTGAAGTGCTCGAAAGGGTACAGCAGGGAAGGAAGGTTGCTGGTTCGTTGAAAGCAGTGATAAGAAACAGGGAGGTGAGCATGGAAGTGAAAAAGTTGTTACATGACAGTATTGTGATACCACCTCTGACATATGGAAGTGAAGCTTGGACCCAGTTGGAAGGGCAGAAGTCAAGAGTGAGAGCAGTGGAAATGAGTTATTTGAGAGGAGCATGAGGAAGTGAAGGAGTGTTGTGGTGTGGTTGAGGACGTGATGGGAAGCGTTAGGAGAAACACGTTATGGTGGTTTGGGCATGTGGAGGATGGAGAGTGAAAGACTGACGAGGAGAGTGTATGTGAGTAAGGTGGAGGGGGCGAGAGGGAGGGGGAGGCCGAGGATGAGATGGAGGGATGGAGTGGAGAGGAATATGAGAGAGGGGGGTGTGAGTTGGGAGTGTGGTAGTAAAATGGCAGGGGACAGAGTGACATGGAGGCAATTTGTTTGTGGCCACCCCATGCGGGATTGAGGCGTCTGGCAGTAGATAGATAGATATTTTAAAATCGACATTTTGCCTTATTTAATGTACAAGAGAATAATTATGTGTAATATTGAAGTTGTACCAAGTCTCCAGTGCCATTTAGAATCATGTACTTTTTGGAAGGGATGGTAAAATAAATCATAAAACATGTACCAAATGATGATCAGGTAAGCATCTGAGCCTCTGAACGAGAAAGTGATGTCATTTAGCCTAACTTTTTCAATCCAATGAGTTTTATTCTTGCTGCCAAACGATTTTACCATTTAGAATGCTCATACTGAAGGGATTTCATAAAGCTGTATGTACCATCATCCAGTTCAGTCTCCCCAGAGCTGAACAAAGTCGTCAGAATAAAGAATAAAATGATATACGTCCTCAGTGGAGGAAGTACTTTAGTTTAATCGTGCTCATGTAGCAGCGCATGCCCTAGGCTAGCTTGTAATTATCTTTTTATTTTCCCTCATTGTATAAATCAAGATACATCAGACGAATCATGCAAATACCGGACTTCAAAACCATGGTTAATTGCCACCATGGTCTAGTAAATGAACCATATGCACATCCACCTTCACCGAGAACTAGAGAAAAGTGAGCTATGTTTTAACCCACCATGGGGACGGTCGCCTGTGATGTATGGAAACAGATGTCGAGTGGCAGTGTTTGTCAGATATTAAATTTAAGAAAATAAAGGCTATGACAAGCTTCAAGAAAACACTATTCTTACTAAAAAAAAAAAAAAAAAGACAATACGAATGTAGATACGAAAGCCAATTGCACTGAACTCATCAGTAACACAACAAAATGACTGTGTGTGAGGGATTGGCGGATGGAAGCCCGATGTACGCATATGCAAAATAGCTAATCAAAAGTATTCATTCATGGTGGGTGTGATATTTTTTATCAATGAGTATTTTAGTGGCTTTAACCTGCCGAGTCCCACTGACATACGATGCACGTCGCTACTATTTTCTGCAGACAGACCCACCGATGTGCATCGTACATCACTCAGTTGCAAGGCCCATTGTGTGCACATTTTTCAACATTCGCGGGTGATTTTTGGTAGGCATATGTGGGATACCTTCCTCTACCTGCTGTCATCCGGGGATACTGCCTGGCCCCACCTAACCCTCCCCTCCCCCCCACACTGGGCAATTCACCTGTTAGCAGAAACCTGGCCAGTAAAGTTATGTTGCCCCACGGTCTCTCCAATGACGAAATTCATGGTGAAAGTGATTCTTGAGGTGGACAAAGAAACAAAGAAGCTAGAGGTAGAAACAAACAGAAGTGATGAGGTGGTAATGTAAAAGAAGGTGCCATATACTGGGGTTTTGGGTGAGTGAACAATGCTTTTATCGCCTATATTATTGTGTGAAAACCAATATAGACTTGTACTACACATAAATTCGTATCAAACGAATAAATAAATAGCCTACGTAATTTAAAGTGGCTTGAATTAGTTAACCCTTCCATAGTTTGTTTTCTTTATCCAGGTACTCTGAAAAGAAGGAAAACATAAGGCTAAATGACACCTGTATCAACATTTTTAACCTCAGGAGGGCAATTTCTCTATGAATTTTCGATGTTTCTCACCAAGAGCGGAGGTTTGAGCCAAAGAAAAAAAAAGTTGAATATCGGTCGGGATCTAGGGGTAGGCTGGGTAAGAAACCAGTCGGGACTGGGTGGGTTAATGGTCTATAATACTGTATTGCTAACTCTTGTAAGTTTATCCAGGTATATAGAAGAGTCACAATAGTTATGTTACTTTTTCAGGTCTAGGACCGAGTTAGGGCTCACCAGCTAGGTTGCAGACGACACCTGAAAGTCCCTCATTGACCCTGTACGAGGTTTGGCAGCGTTGCATGATGGGGAACCTCCGGAAAGGCCAATGCCCAAACGATCAACGTATACTGGAAAGACTGTAGTTTGTCCGTTTTGGTGAATTGTTTAAAGCCACAGAAATTGTCTACGGGTAGCAAAAAATGAAGCAAGGTATATTCTCGGATTGAAGAGCTTAACACAGACGCTTTTTAACATTTTTAATTTGATCTCAGTCATGTGAAGACTTGTGGCAAATGTTCAGCACCATTACTTGTAGAGGGAGTTTTTTGTATATTGGTTTGTCTTTGGTGATTTCTGCTCATTTAATCCTCGATTGTTAAATCTTCAAATTAATTACAGTACTGTAGTAGTTGCTCATTGTAGGGACAATATAAAAGGTTTATTTCAAAGATAACAGATATGCAGAAGTGGCAGATAACCTAATGTGGATGAGGAGATTGTTGGTTCTTGGCGGTGGCTGTGTTTGATTGTTTGGTTTATTCTTTGCAATGGTTTTAATACTGTTCTCGTATGTTTTAGTTTGTAATCAGGGTAAGCATGATTATGAAATTATTGTACATTGTATGTGCTTAAGTTATGACTAATTATTAGTTAAAATTTGTGTTGGGATATTGGTAAAAGTACGATGCATATGTTGCGTGGTTTAATATCGGACGCGGACTTGCACTCATGCCATTTTTGTATCTCAACAGTTTTCGTGTTCACTTACAAGTGATCCACAGTACACACACTGCTTCAGCTCTGCATATAGGTGAATGATGATGTGAGATGAGTGAGTGGTGAAGGTGAAAGTGAATATTGTGCTAGTAACTGAGTCTGAGTGTGAGGGTGAGATAACTGAATAGTGAGGTGAGTAGAATGAAAGAGCAGTTTGATTAATGAGGTTTGAGGGTGTTATAATAGAGATAGGAGTTGCTGGAAATAATGAGGATGAGTAAAAGATGAGTCATGATGTGAGATGAGAGTGAGTGGAGAGGATTTGGTGATGCTGTTAGATGAGAATGAGTGGTGAGTATGAGATGAGAGTGAGTGGAGAGGATTTGGTGATGCTGTTAGATGAGAATGAGTGGTGAGTATGAGATGAGAGTGAGTGGTGAGTGTCGTTTTCGTTTTTGAAGGCTCCAACATGCTTGCATGCGTCGGCCTTGGTCACCTAATGGCGGCTTTCCATGCTGCTCGATCTTTGGTAGCCTCCCTGTTCAGTCCCTTAACCCTTAAGTCACACATAATGACTTCGTCCCATGTCTTTCTCCGTCTACCCCTCCCAACCCTCCCCCAATATTAACACTTCTCACCCTCTGTACCCAATTATCATCCCCCATCCTCTCGACATGTCCAAACCACCTCAGCCTACCTCTCCTCATCACAACATCACTACACTCCAGTCCCATCCTACCTCTCAACTCTTCCATCGTAAACCCAGTCCCCCCCAGGCCTAGCACGCGAGGACGCACTGCACATCCACCTAATCATTGTCATTTCTGTACGCTTAAACCTGCGAATATCCTCTTCCTTTACTGCCCAGGTCTCACTACCATACAGCATCATTCTCCTAACACATGCTGCATACAAAGACCTCTTAGCACGTAAGGAGAGTCCTCTCAGTGTCAGGAGAGGCAACAGCTCCCTGAACTTCTTCCAACCACTTCTAACCCTAGCAACCGAGCTAACTCCAGCCCCACCTCCGGTACGTAACATGTCTCCCAAATAACAAAACTCCTCCACACACTCAAGAGACTCACCAGCAAGTTCAATCCCTTCACACCTAACAATCTCCGTCTGCTCTCCCCGACACGCCGCACACATAAAATCAGCATTATCTTGCAGTCTACCTCTAATACCACTACATCTCTTGTGCACCCATTTATCACAAACACTACACAAGATGGAATTACTTCCCACACCTTTGTGGCAAACTGCACATGGCCACTCTCCCTCTCCTCTGATTGTACCACCACCAACCCTAGATATCATCACTTTTGTTTTATCTGCATTTACCCTTAAGCCCTTGCACCCCATACCATCTCTCCACTTCTTAAATCTTTCCTCCGCCTCCTTTTCATTCTCTGCAGTCAACACCAAATCATCAGCATACAACATCTCCCACGGGAGTCAATCTCTGAAGTCACGTGAGAGGGCTTCAAGTACCATGATAAACAACAAGGGACTCAAAACTGACCCCTGATGCACACCAACATTCACGGAAAACTCATCACTCAAAACTCCATTTACTCTTACCTGGGTGCGAGCACCCATGTACATGGCCATAACCACCCTGATGAGCCACACTTCCAACCCTAGCTTTCTCATTTCTCAAGTGAGTGAGTGGTGAAATTGTGAAGTATAGGAATGAGTGGTTAGGGTATGAGTGAGTAGTGAGGGTGTGGAATGAGTGAGAATGGTAAGGGTGTGAGGTGAGGGTGTGGTTAAGGTAGAAGTTGGAAGTAAATATATAGGGTGTGAGATGATGGTGGTTGGTGAAGATGTGGGATTAGGATGTGTGATGAAGGTGGGAGTTTGAGAGTGAGTGTTGAGGGTGTGGGAGTGTATGAGGTGAGAATTGCATGTGGGGGTGGTCAGATTATAAGAGCCATAACTGCTACCGTCACTCTTGGGAGGGAGGTGGTGTCAGGTAGCTATGGAAAATTGTTAGAAACATTGGCTGTATTGATTTCCTTGCCCTCAAACACTAGTACTTCCTTGCTATATTGATTACTGCATTGTAACCGAGGATGTTGGTTCCATATATTCTATATCTGTAGCCAGATGCCATAACTCCTTAACCCGTCCAGTCCCGACCGATTTGTTACCCAACACCCTCAGAACCTGATTCCCCCCCCCCTTAAACCTCCGCTTTTGATGAGAAACATCGAAAATTCATAGAGAAATCGCCCTCCTGAGGTGTACAGGTGTCAGTCAGCCTTATGTTTTCCTTCATTCTCATGGCACCTGTCAACAAAGAAAATGAACTATGGGAGGGTTAAATATTTCATGCCACTTTAAATTATGTATTTATTTATTTATTTATTTGGTATGAATTTATGTATAGTACAAGACTATATTGGTTTTCACACAGTTATATAGGCAATAGAAGCATTGTTCAGTCACCAAAAAGATCCACATATGGCACCTTCCTTTACGACATTACCACCTCATCACTTCTGTTTGTTTCTTGCTCTAGCTTCTTTATTTCTTTGTCTTCCACCTCAGGAATCACTTTCACTGTGAATTTCGCCATTGGAGAGACCGTGGGGCAACATGTCTTTACTGGCCAGGTTACTGCTAACAGGTGAATTGCTGAGTGTGGGGGAAGGGGGGATCAGGTGGGGCCAGGCAGTATCCCCACTTGACAGCAGGTAGAGGAAAGTCTCTTACATATGCCTACCAAAAATCACCTGCGAATCTTGAAAAAAGTTCAAATGACGGGCCTTGCAATTGACTGACGTACAATGCACGTCGGTGGGACTCAGCGGGTTAAGGGGTGGCTGACTTTGAGTCAGCTGTTTTATGGGGAGGGGCACTTAACCCTCTGCCAACCCACTTGTTGACACATACAGGTTGTATGATTACCACCCAGTGTTATAAATGGTTTCCTGGCTACAGGAAACCATTAGGCTTGTCACTCAGTGTAAAGTCATCTGAAAGGGAAAAGAGTAATAAGAAATGACAGGAAGGATGGGAGAAATCGGAGGAGAGGAGGGCATACACAGAAAAAGAAAGATTAAGGTTAAGGAAGAAGTAGGCAGCACTCCATCAAATGAGTAGATGATGGTCACCACCACCTACCACATATTCCATATATTGATGGTTTTCATTCATTCATTCATTATCCAGTCCTATAGTGTCACCCCACAGAGATGGTTTTAATGACATATTCAATGGAAATGTGGATTAGGTTGAGTCCGGTAAGTATGTGCCTCATTGTGTTACACTTCACTTTCCACTCGGGACTGCTTGAGCACCAGTATTTTATTCCAGTTAATGCCAAATGATTGTACACTATTCAGCTGATAGTGATTATAAAAGCATGAGTGTTAATATTGTGTCAGTTAACCCTCTTTTGATTGGAAAACTGGTGTGTGCCATCACACATAAGATGATTCTACACTGCTGGGAGTCATGAATGTGAGGTAGGGTTGTGACTATCGTCATCCATATTTGTCCAGTCATTTCAGTGTTTAATTTGCTGTATGGTGTTATATGATCCTGGGACTATTATTAAGTGATAGGGAGAGAGATATATGGGAATTTGGGTGAAAAGAGACTGGATGACACTGTATTAGTTCTATCTATCTATCTATCACCAGACACCTTAATCTCATAAGGGGTGGCCTCAAACTGACCGCCTCCATGTTGCCCTGCCGCCCTGCCATTTCGCTGCCCCTCCCCAGCTCCCACTCCCCTCTCTGATACGAGTATACCTCTCCACTCCATCCCTCCATCTCATCCTCGGCCTTCCTTTCCCCTCCCCTCCACCTCACTCACATACACTCTCCTCATTAATCTCTTGCACTCCATCCCCTCCCCATGGCCAGACCACTTCAGTGTTTATCTCCTAACGCTTTCTATCACTTCCACATCCACTCCACAACACTCCTTCAGTTCCTCATTTGTCAGTCTGTCTCTCCATATAACTCCACATGGCCCTCTCAAATAACTCATTTCCACTGCTCTTCTTGACTTGTGTCGTTCCAACTAGGTCCAAGCTTCGCTTCCATACATTAGAGTTGGTATCACAGTACAGTACTATCATGCAGCGACTTTTTTTTTTTTTTTTTTTTCATGCTCACTTTCCTATTTCTTATCACTGCTTTCAAAGAAACAGCCACCTTTCTTCCTTCTTGTACCCTTTCAAGCACCTCATCCTCCAAACTTCCATCCTTACTCATCATACTACCCAAGGACAGTACCCTAGCGTCCAAGACAGTAATATTGTTGCCTGAGGGTCCCATCTTGGACCAGCACAAGACTATCTATCTGTCTATTGCGAGATGCCATAATCCCATAAGGGGTGACCATTTGACTTTGGGTTATTTGTTTTACAGGGAGGGGCACTAACCCTCCACAAACCCACTTGTTGACACGTAGGGAGCACTTATGGTTTGGTTATATGGTTACCACCCATCATTGTAAATGGTTTATTGGCTTATAGGAAACCGTTTGGCTTGTCACACAATGTAAAGCCAGCTGTAAAGGAAAGAAAAGCAATAAGAAGTGACAGGAAAGATGGGAGAAATAGGAAGAGAGGAGGGCAGGCACAGAAAAATAATTATAAAGGCTAAGAAGAAGCAGGCAGCACTACATCAAGTGAGTGGATGAACAGACCTTATGGAAAAATTTATATTGTCACAAAATCTTTGAAAAGTGCCCCTAAAAACATCAACCTAGACCTATTTTGGCACCAAAACAAATTTCCTCACCTTGAAAGTGTGCGTTTCTGAGCTTGTTATCTCCAGCTCAGTAGCTCAGTTATCTCCAACTTAGTAGCCAGAGGTAGATGACAGCACTTCAAGGGGTTAGCAGACAGTTTCCTAGGCATGGTTACATGAGGAGATGCAATAACCTAGGAGCAAATGCTGAGTTCAGCGTGCAGTTAGTGTGTCCATGACATTCTGGTGAGGGAGACAAAATCAAGCCCCGCCTGCTCATCATGTGACCAGGTGCCAACACTTTATTGGACATCACAACCACATCACTCTCCCGGGCACGGGAACTGTATTGGCCGGGGGGTGACTGTCATAACTGTATTCTTGTCAAATTTGGGCCGTTATGAAGCATTGGTTCCGTATTGGACGTATGCAACCGTATTACAGCAATATATTGGATTATTATTTATGGTCTCCGTCGTGAACGTGAAACGTCTTGGACAAACCCGTCTTGGATGCGAGGGTACTGTACATTGCACTCACACTTTCCATTTCTTCATCATCCAGCCTCACTGTACATTTAGTGACCTAAATTCTCTTGAAAACCATGACTTTACTCTTCACTACATTCACCTATAAATTCCATTTCTTACACACACTCCCAGACTCATTCACCAAACCTTGAAGCTCCCCTTCATCTTCACTTAACAATACAGTATCATCTGCAAACAACAGTACAGGAAGTGTCCAAATGCTGCCCTCTCTCATTAGGACCGCTCCAACATCCACTGCCCTACCTTGTAGCTATCTCTTTTATAACCCCATTCATATACAGATTGAACAACCATGGAGACATGACACATCCCTGTTTCAGTCCAACATTCAGATAGAAAAATTCACTCAATTCACTATCAACACACACACTGCAGTCATAGCACCCTCATATGTACGCTTCACAGCATTCAGCAACCTTCCATTTACGCTATGTATTCTTAATATTTTCCACATTGCTTGTCTGTCCACTCTGTCATATGCTTTCTCCAAATCAGGCCACATACAACTTTCCCTTCTCTAGAAACTTTTCCACCAAAGACCTAAGGATGAATATTTGATCTCCCATACACAACCTCTTCCCTTCCTAAAACCTCCCTGTTCTTCTCCAACTAATTCCTCTGTTATTTCCCTAACTCTGTCAATAAGTATCCTACTATATACTTTTCCTGTTACACTAAGAAGAATGCCTCTATGATTACCACACACTTCTTTTTCCCTTTTACTTTTGTACAGGGGAATAATTATAACTGACTTCCAATCCTCCGGAATTCTGCCTTCCTCCCAGGCTAATCTGCACATCTTCATATCCATTCTGCTGCCATCTCTCCCCCATGCCTCATCATTTCACCACACACTCCATCAATTTCTGGGGCTTTCCCCATTTTGACTTTCTTCATTCCTTCCGCTGCTTCCATCCTACTGATCTCTTCCTCATTTTTCACCACCCTCCTTCTCCCACCCATTCCCCAGCCACTTATACTTACTTTATTTCATTGTTTATGTTTAATGGGTCCTTAAAGTGTTCTCTCCATGTCTATTAGTTGTGTCATAAAAATCAACTGTAATGAAGGGAAGTGAAGAACTAGAACCACTGTTAAGCCTTTTCTCTTATTGGCTTAGAGATTGGGGTCCCACTGCCTGCTATTTGTGTTGCAAGGAGTCTCATAGCTTGTACAAGTAAGGAGTGGGGCAGCTAAGCAATTGCGCGTGATACATGCACTGACACTAAACTTGACATGGACCTGCTCTGACATAATGGGCATGCCCATGCAAAGTTTCAGCTCATTCCCCCCTGCTGTATGACCCATGGAGGGTTCGCAATGTATGGTGAAAAATTGGAGACAAAAGTGCGTGTGGCTCTTGCGTAGCTGGCCACGTAGAATTATGATTTACACCGTCATTTTCAGCCTGTCATTCCACATCTTTTTTTTTAATGTCTGGCACTCCAAAATCCAGGGGAATCAAATGTGGACAGACACACACACAGACACTGTTTATTCACACAGTAGCTGTTGTTAATAACTGAGGGAGGGGGTGAAAAAGAACTGGTTCATCTTTTATATCCAGAAAGAGATCAAATAGTAATAGCCAAGGAAGGTTACTCCAGTTATATGCAGAAATTTGTATTTATTTTCTCACCTTTGGCTCAGTACATATTGTACAGAGGTGATGGGCAATTTTGTATTGCTTTCTCGTCTTTTACTATGGTTTTGGTAGATGTGCAGAGGTCTGATCGCCTCCATGTGGCTTTGTCCTCCGCCATTTTGCTACCCCGCTTCCAACTCACACACCCCTCTCTCATGTACCTCTCCACTCCATCCCTCCATCTCATCCTCGGTCTCCCCCTCCCTCTCCCCCCCTCCACCTCACTCATACACTCTCCTCATCAGTCTTTCACTCATCATCCTCTCCACATGCCTAAACCACCTTAACGTGTTTCTCCTAACGCTTCCCATCACGTCCCCATCCACACCACAACACTCCTTCACTTCCTCATTTGTTAGTCTGTCTCTCCATGTGACTCCACACGCTCCTCTCTCATTTCCACTGCTCTCACTCTTGACTTCTGTCCTTCCAACAGGGTCCAAGCTTCACTTCCATATGTTAGAGTTGGTATCACAATACTGTCATGCAACAACTTTTTCACTTCCATGCTCATTTCCCTGTTTCTTATCACTGCTTTCAAGGAACCAGCAACCTTCCTTCCCTGCTGCATCCTTTCAAGCATTTCACCCTCCAGACTTCCATCCTTACTCACCACACTACCTATGTACTTAAATGCACTCACATTCTCCATATCCTCCCCATCCAATCTCACTGTACAATCACTGGCTTCACTTCTCTCGAAGACCATCACTTTACTCTTCCCTTTATTCACCTTTAGATTCTGTTTCTTACACACTTTCCCAAACTCATCTACCAAGCCTTGCAGCTCCCCTTCATCTTCACTCAACAAAACAGTATCATCTGCAAACAACAGTACAGGGAGTTTCCAAACACTGCCCTCTCTTACTAGGGCTGCTCCAACATCCACTGCCAGACCTTGTATCTCTTTTATAACCCCATCCATGTACAGATTGAACAGCCATGGTGACATAACACATCCTTGTTTCAATCTAACCTTCAAATTGAAAGATTCACTCAGTTTGCCATCCACACACCC
This sequence comes from Birgus latro, assembly GCA_018397915.1. NCBI lineage: Eukaryota > Metazoa > Arthropoda > Malacostraca > Decapoda > Coenobitidae > Birgus > Birgus latro. The sequence continues at coordinate 15,503 of JAGKTI010012892.1, forward strand.
TGCATCCTTATCACCCTCATACATACTCTTCACTGCCTTCAACAACTTCCCATCCACTCCATATATTCTTAATACTTTCCACAATCCTTGTGTATCCACCCTGTCATATGCTTTCTCCAGATCCATGAAGGCTGCATACAACTTCTTTCCCTTCTCTAGAAACTTTTCCACTAAAGATCAAAGAATGAATATCTGGTCTACACAACCTCTTCCCTTCCTAAAACCTTCCTGTTCTTCTCCAACTAATTTCTCTATTATTTCCCTAACTCTGTCAGTAAGTATCCTACCATATACTTTTCCTATTACACTGAGAATGCAAATGCCCCTATGATTACCACACACTTCTTTTTCCCCTTTTCCTTTGTACAGAGGAATAACTATACCTGACTTCCAATCCTCCGGGACTCTACCTTCCTCCCAGGCCAATCTGCACACCTTCCACATCCATTCTATTACTATCCCCCCATGCTTCAGCATTTCACCACACACTCCATCAATTCCTGTGGCTTTCCCAAACATTTTAACTTTCTTCATTGCTTCCACCACTTCCATCCTACTGATTTCTTCCTCTCTTCTCACAACCCTCCTTCTCCCCGCCATTCCCCAGCCACTTATACTTGCATTACTTTCATTCTCTATGTTCAACAATTCGTTAAAGTGTTCTCTCCATCTGTTTACTTTTTCTCCCTTCTCCACTAGTAATCTGCCATTTTTATCTTTCACACCCCCATTAACTTCATTGGCACCCTGCCTAGCTGTCTTTACCTCATTCCAGAACATTTTCTTACATTCACTCCACTTTGCACTCAAATTCCTTCCAAATTCCTCATCCACTCTCCTCTTACTCTCTCTTACTAATTTTTTCACCTCTCTCCTCCTCTCTACATATAACTCTCGTCCGCATCTCGGCTTCTACGACGCCCCTGTTCCTCATCCACTCATTACAGTATATGCTTTCTTCTTTTGTGTCACAGCCTCTCTCACCTCTTCCGTCCACCATGCTGTTCCCTGAACCCCCTTTCGTCTTCTCTTCACCCCACACTCCATCTCACATGCTGCACAGATTTCTTCTGTGAATATCTTGCACACACCTTCCACGTCCCCCATCTGCTCCAATCTATATTTACCCAATTGCTCCTCCACTTCCCTTTTATATTCAGCCTTTGTTCCATCCTCTTGTAACTTTTCTACCCTCATTGTACGAACTACTTCCTCCTGTCCTTCCCTTTTTCTCTTCCTCCATCTTGTTTGGATTCTGATTCTGGTCACCACCAAGTGGTGGTCAGAAAGTCCACTCCCCCAACCTCTATATACTCTTGCATCCAGTACACATCTCATCCTTTCATCCACACATACATAGTCAGTCATTGCCTTCCGTTCATTCAGTTCACCATCCACCCTTCTCAACACTCGCCATGTATACCTATGGATCATTTTGTGCCTGAAGAGGGTATTAGCTAACACCAACTCCCTCCCAGCACAAATGTCCACTAAAGCACTGCCATTCTCATCCATCTCTGCAGGCACACCCCACTCACCAACCTCTCCATCCACCTTCTCATTCCCTACTTTTCCATTCATATCTTCTATCAGAAGCACTGTCTCATTCCTTTCAATCTTTTCCAAGCAGGCTTCCACATTTGTCCAGAACTCTTCTCTCACTCTACTTACACGATCTTGTGTTGGCACATACACGCACACAATCGCCCACATTTGTAGTCCAACTTTCACTCTTACCCACACAATCCTTGACCCAACTGATCCATACTCTCTTACATTCTCCTTCCATCTGTTGCTCACAGCAATACACACTCCTTCTTTCGCCCTCTCATTCTCACCTACTCCCGCACATGTACCCCATCCATATTCCCATTCTCTCACACTCTTACCTCTTCATTTAGTTTCAGTTATTCCACATATATCCACTTTTGCATTCTCAAGCACCTGTATCATCTCTCTCTCTTTCACCTCATCATTCATACCCCTTACATTCCAAGTCAAAAACCTTACCAAGTCCTTTGTCCGGTCCTTTTTTTTAGTTAGTCGTTTTACGGGGTGGGGCAGAGGTAATTGGCAATTTTCTATTTGTTTTCTTACCTTTTATTATGTGTTTCAGATGTGAGAATGAAGGTGTGAATAAAGTAACAAGGGTAGAGGTGCCAGCAGCCAGCTGTGTCCAGCCACAGGATGATTGAGAGCAGAGAGTGGGTGTTCCGGGTCACCTGTGAGGTGGCCCATGAGGAAACGGTAACTACACTTCAGTGTTTGTTTACCTTTTATGTACACTAAGCCCTTGACTTAAGCAGATTTTTGGACATTGTTTTTTCATCATTAATTAATTTCTGCTGATGACATATTTTTAATTCCATTTTTCCTCTCATCAGACAGTTTTATTCATCTTAGGAAAGCCCCCCCTCCTGGGTGACAAGGTAAATGAAGACTGCATCAAAGCTTCCAGTTAAAAAAAAAAAAAAAGAGAGAGAGAGAGAGAGAGATAGTATATCAAATTGGGTTATCATAGAAATAGAAATAATGTCCATTAAAATTCTGTTCTGTTGCTACCTAATGAGGCTGTATTGCCAGCTTTCACAGTTTAATGGAAAGGATGCGATATTTTGGAACACATCACTAACACATAATGAGAACTTAAAATACAGTATTTATCTTTTATTTGCTGCTTTTTGTTCTCACTTTGATGTACTGTTACTGCTGTATATTATTATTATGGTATTATCATTGCTATCAATGGCCCGACACCATAATCTCAAAAGGGGAGGCTGTTTGTCTTTGTGTTGTTTTACAGGGAGAGGCACTAACCCACTTGCTGACACATAGGGAACATGTGTGGGTTGGTCGTATGGTTACCACCAAGCTTTGTAAGTTGTTTCCTGGTGTACAGGAAACAGTTAAGATTATCACTCAGTGTTAAGCCACCTGAAAAGAAGGGTAATAAAATGTGACAGGAAAGACGGGGGAAGTAGGAAGAGAGGATACCTGTTTACTCTAGGGACATCCATTCATTCTTACAATTTCTTGATGATTTCATTAAAATTTGAATGGACTTTTCAAGCAGGAGTTGTCAGATACTGCCTTCATGATCCCTGTGAAAAAAGGAGAGGCCTTAATGGTTTAAAAAAAAATTATCTGGTAGCAACAGGACTGGACATCATATGGATTCAAGGGGATAAGAAGTAGGAAGCAGTAGTAAAGCCTGTGTGAATGATAAAGTAAATGAAGTATTAGACAAATGTTATTATTATTTTGTGCTCTGAAACAACTGATAATCTGGCAGAAGTGATTGAACTATAAGATATATACATCATATGTAAATGGTAGGTGGGGGCGCTCACCATTCACTCACTTGATGTAGTGCTGCTCTCCGGTGACTGCCCTTTCCTCTCATCTTTCCTTCTGTCCTCTTCTGTCTTGCTTTCCTTCATTCTTTCCTCTTCCTTATGCATAAGGGTGACTCTACACTCCCTTTTCTGTCTTTTTTCCTTCATTCTTCCCTCTTCTGCATATGGGTGACTCTACACTGAGTGACAAGCCAAATGGTTTCCGGTAGCTACAGGAAACCATATACTATGCTGGCTGTTAACCATATAACTAGATTATGGCACCTGGTGGTTTAATGGGTAATTAAGGCACTCCAATCGGATTGAGCCTGTGCAGGTTTATATCCAAGGGGTGATTGGGATTTATTGCTCTTGCAATGCCACTAAGGGATGAGTGAGGTTGGTCACTGTCTTAAATATCAGGACCAACTTGCGTAGCCCTGGACTTCTATGCTCCTCATGGGGCAACACAGGATTAGATGATGATGATGAAAAAGCCCATCAGATTGTGGTGCCCTAATGCAACTAGGCATCAATGAGGCTGGTCACTCTCTTCTTAAATGTCAGGACCAACTTGCCTAGCCCTGGACTCCAATGCTTCTCATGGGGCAACACAGGATTAGATGATGATGATGAAAAAGCCCATCAGATTGTGGTGCCCTAATGCAACTACTCTATCCAAGTCATTGCCATGGCCTCAGGTAACTTATTTTGCTTGGGGGTTTGATATTAAACACCTCTGTTGTTTGTCAGAATGGGAAGGAGTCTGCAGTTAAGACAAGAGGGCCAAGACATAAAGTAACTTGGTGGTGGGATGAGGGTGTAGAAGCCGCAGTTAAGGAGAAAAGGAGGCTTTTCCGGGAATGGAAAGAGGGTTGTAACAGGGAGGAATACTTGGCTGCCAAGCATAGGTATACAGGATGAAGTCTGAGTCACAGAGACTTTTGCTTAATAACCTAAATCATGGGGAAAGGAAAAATATGATATTTAGGGTGGCAGATCAGGTGAAGAGGGATAATCAGTGTAGAAAACTAAACAAACCACACTCACCGGCCTCACAACGTGAACTGCCAAGGTCCCCGGTTGCATACCACAGGAACCTTCCGATGACGTCATCACTCGTGACTTAGGAGGTGTGTGCGTGCGCACACACACTAACAACAATACAGTATGCACTAACACACTCGTCCTCTCTTCTTAATTTGACAGAAGATTCCAAGGACGAAGCTGGATGGTCTATTTGCGTCTGATACACACTATGTATCCAATACATAGACTTTTGTGAGTACCATCAACACCCGATACGCACTATGTATCCAATACATACACTTTTGTTTAATTACTATCAAGACCCAGTCTGTGGCCACATACAGATATGTGATGTCTCTTGAAGTATTATAAACTTTTTAGTCTTGGCTGACTGCTGCACGCAGCCACTCAGTCGAGGCACCTTTCTTGGTGAGACAATCAGCCAGTTGTTGTGATGTATCCACCCAGGATACCTCATCAATCTTCCCCCGCTCCAACATGTCCTGCAACACAGCAATATCAATGCGCAATCTCCTGTCTTCTACGCTCCTACAGGAGTAAAGGGCGTCCACCAGACTCTCGTTGTCAACGAAACACTTTATTTTGATCTTTCCACGTCCAGAAACCTCACGCAATATTTTGGAGAGATATACAACAGTTTCAGCACATTCAAGCAGCGCCAACGCCTCAGCAGATAAGGTAGATTTGACGACCCTCCTGATCTTTCTTGTCTGCCAGAATATAGGACATCTTGCCTCACTAGCATCTCGTAGGAAGATCACAAAACTTCCCTGAGATCCATTGCCTACAAGGTTGGCAAATGAGGCATCCGAAAAGCACTCTATATGACAGTCCTCGATTGGCCCCATTCTTGGAATGTATAGCTTCATGTTGTCAGTCTTCACCCTTGAGATCACCTTATTGAGTCTAAGCAAATCCGCTACGGTAGCTCGGTTGCTATTCACACTCATCTCACACACATCAAAGGCAATATCTGGCCGAGTGTGTGTGGCAATCCAAATGAGTTGCCCAGTTAATGCTCGGTACTCCATTTTCTCAGACTCGGACAGCTCCCCTGATTTTACTGCTGCACGATGTTTACTCAGCGTGACTGGTTTCAAAGATGAAGCATACTGGAATTGGTCGAGCGTTATGCTGCCATCGATGTTGGAGATGACATTGAGACCAACGTATTTGAAGGCTTTTGATTCTGAACTGCCGATGAGGAATATTTGACTCAAACGATTTATCACTTACTGTTCGAGCTCATGTGTACCAGCCCAAAGGAAGTCATCGACGTAGATGCATACAATGCCTTCGACTTTGCCACCATTGCTCCAAGAGAACAGCGCTGAATCAAGTGATGACACTTTAGCTCCGAGACTCAACAACTGATCTTTTACGCGCAGATACCAATGCCTAGCATCATCACAAAGGCCGTAAACAGTTTTCTTTGGTCTCCATAACTTACCATTTGCATATTCAGACGGAGGACGTAAATGAACAGCTCTCTCAATGTCGTTACCTTGCAAGTAGGCAGGTTTCACATCCATAGTGTGGGAGGCGGTAGCTCGATCGGTAGAGAGTTGGCTTGCGGTCCTGTGGGACCCAGGTTCGAATCCTCGCTGGTGCAGGGAACAATTTAAGGATTTGAATTTCATTAAATCAGGCTTTACTGATCTACCAGAAGACCCGCCGACATGTCGTAAAAATGACCCCGCTAATACCAATACACCAGTCCTGTATGAGACAGCCCTAGCATGTATTCAATATGGACGGTGGGTGTTAAGCGCCGAAGTGGTGACATGTAGATTGTAGGAGGACGACTGGGCCTTGATAGCAGGCTGTGAAGCCTATGCCCAGAGTCGGACACATAAAAAAAAAAAAAAAAAAAATCCCACTGGTTGATGGAGGCCAAAGAAAGTGCCAAACGCACTGCTTCCTTTGAACAAGTAGGCGAGTCTTTTTGGAGATCCACTGTGTCTTCCTCAAATCCTCTGGCGACTAAGCGGGCCTTAACAATAGGCTTTCCATTTTTCAGTTTTTCTGTCACAACCCATCGAACCGTTATGGCACCTTGCCCAACATCATCTACTTCCTCATACACTTCATTATTCTGCCAATTTGTAATTTCATTTTCCTTAGCGCATAACTTGGCCTCAGAGTTGAAAAGAACAAGCATTTCTGTGTCATCATCAACCACTTCCCATTCGCTAAGATCCTTCTCCAAATCTATCCAATCAATGCTGCCGTCAGAGTCCCTCTTCAAATTATAGCAGTGTTTGTACTTTCCAGTGGCTTTACCTGGCCAGCTCATAATCCTTCCAGACACCAACTTTCCACTTTCTGAATGTATTCCCTTTATACGTTGACCAACAGAACTTTGCGAAGCTGATTAATCAGAACAGAAACTGTGGGAGGCTGATCAGTTGGAACCACACCATCTTCCGACTCGTCATCTGGTGGATAGTCATTCAACACTTGTGGAGGATCATCATTAGGCTTCTCCTGGACCACATTGTTCTTCTCATCACTGCTGACATCACTTTCAACTGTAGTATCTTGCTCTTGTGCATGCGCTAGACGACTTACGTGCACTCCCACGGATACACCGCCATGTCTCACCAGAATTTGTTTCCCATCTCTGCCTATTACAATTCCGGGACCTTGCCACTCATGACTGTCATTTCTTTTGTAGAAGACTTCATCTCCATTTCGGATGTCGTTTAGGTCACTCGAACGTACGTTGTGCTGCAGAGCCCTAGCCAAACGTCCATATGATTCGGTCTTTATAAACTCTTGTTTAGCTAAACGAAGAGCATTCAAGTTGTCTCTCACAATTTTCGATGGTGATGAAGGTTCCAAGGCTGGAGGATCATTTGCGTACACATTAGGCAGGCCAGGGTTTTGACCAAAAACAAGTTGGTTAGGAGAAAAGCCTGAGTAGTTGGTGAGAGAATTTCTTGCTGATGCTGCCCATGCCAAGGCCACATCCAATTCACACTGTCTATCAGCCATTATCTTCCTAACAATGTCACCAATGACTGCATTTTGACGCTCACAGACTCTGTTGCTCCAAGGACTCTCTGCAGACGTTGTCGTGATCTTGATATTGAAGGTCTCTCCCAATGCTCGCATTTTCTCATTGTTGCATTGACAGCCATTGTCTGTAAGAATTTTTCTAGGTGCGCCAAACACAACAATCCAGCTTCGAAATATTCCTTTGATAATGGTGGGCGCACACTTATCCGCGATTACTATTGCATTACAATACCTGGTCACCAAATCAACAAGGACTAAGAAATAATGCCTTCCCCAGGCTTTTAAATCCATGGTTATGGCTTCGTTAAACTTAGACGCCATGGGCAAACTGACTGTGGGTCGGGGCTTGGCTTTCTTAAATCTGCAACAGACTGTACAAGCATCAGATACAGCCTTGATAGCCTGGTCCAGTTTTGAACTTTTAATTCCCGCATCTGCGATCAGTTTAATTAATTTTACCGATGTTGGGTGTCCAAATTGCCTGTGAAGCTTCAAAGTGGTTTTTTCTACATCACCCCCACGAGATGCCAACATGATTGTTTCACAAAATTCATGATCTAGTCATAAGGAAATTGGAAGTAAGTAATGGCCTGAAGATGACTTTAAATCAGTGATAGTTCCACAAACTTTGACCTGGTCAGTTCCAAGGTTAATCAACATTTTTGCTTTTTTCATGGAACGTCTACTCAACAGCAAGGGAATATTGCAGTCCACAACATCAGTCATGATGGTTGCACGCATGTTTCCAATGTAGCAGGGCAGAGTAACACGTTTGAGGGAGGAAACTATGACACCATCAGCAAAAGTAAACATTGAGGATGACGCTTCTTCTCTTACAGCATCACGTTCATAATCAGTGAGCTCACTTAGATTGCAGTTGATTCATTCAACTCCACATACAGTTGTAGAACACTCTGTGTCTACTAGAGTCTGTGACTTACCTCTACTAGCGGCATCATCCGCATCGCCCATA
>JAGKTI010012893.1:5485-23881 GCA_018397915.1 Birgus latro
TATATATATATATATAGTGACTAATGCGAGTGACAGCGACTTCTGCTGCGCAGCACCTCACCCTGTGGCTGCTAATCAGACACTAACGTCTCAAAGTTATGAGCACCGTACGGTATGGAGAATGGGCCAACCAAAATTACTAGTTTGTGGGTATAACGGAGTTCATTAACAATTTGGTATTACACTTGGTTTGGTTTGTGCATAATTTTACTAAATCATCATAAATTCTTAAAAGCAGGTCGTTATATTCAGTGTAATAGTAATCTTCTAAAAGTGGGACATTTAACCCCTAAACTGCGGGGTTGTGTGAGGCAGGGCAGCCGGTGGTAATTCGCATTGTGACTAATTTTTTAAAAATATTGGCCCAAACTAGCCTGAGTGATATAAATAGCACTCAGGATTCTCCTAAGATGTTTCATATATATTTATATCTTGAAAGCCACGGCTACTTAAAAAGAAAACAGAGGCACCCAACTGACGGTCCACGGCTCGTGACATCGCCACCGAGTGTCACGAAAGTGATGGCCCGCAGTTAAATGGTTAAGATTATTTGCTCAAAAAGCGGGACATTTTAGTCACAGGTTAAAAAGCGGGACTCTGGTCACCTTATACACGCATACATACATATCTGTTGTACTTACATATACAATTTATATATCTACTGTACCTGCATATAATCATACAGCATACATGCATACATATCCATTTCCTTACTGCTTCATCAGGAGTGTAGGGTCCCAGGGCTAGGCTATTGAATCCAAACATGTAAGGCAAGAGAGACCAGTCATTTGTTCCTGAGTAGTATTATGTGAACAATAAATCCCGACCATCTTTTGGATGCAAATCGTAAAGGGTCATATCCACATGGAGCATCCTAACCCACTAAACCACCAGGCATCTCAACTAAAATCATTGTGTAGGAAGCTTTGTTGGGGAGGTACAGAGCTCGCTAAAGATTCCCTGGTAACCCCTCTTGTATATTGTCATCATCACCATCGTAACCTCTTCTTCCCAGATAAGGATGGGGTGAGGTAGATCCAGAAAGCAAGGAAAAACTTGATAGGGGAAATACTAATCAACAGGATACCCAGTGAAATGGGCCACACACACATTCACTGACCATTCAAGCCCCAGAATCCTAGCTCCTCTTCATTGGCATGATCAACTTTTTTTTTTTTTTTTAAATCATAATCATCCACATCTCTTTTCCCACCAAAAGATGGGGTTAGGCAGGGTCCAGAAAGTTGAGGAGAGAGAGAAACACTTACCATGCAAGCCTCTGAAATCCTGACTCCATCTCACAGGCACACCTTTCTGCACATATGCACTTAATAACTGATCGGACACAGCGTCACAACCAAAGCAGAAACTGTGGAAGCAACCTAAAGTTTACATTGTTTCTTACATTGCTACATAGGGTTAAAGTACAATAGAATTATGATTTTCAGTACAGTATTCAGAAACTGTTTTATACAGAATAGGATTACATAGAACAGATGTGCTCAACTTGACACGTTACACCTAAGAGTAAACTCTGTCAGGCCCCCTCTAAATTATTTATTTGTTTTGAGCTGCTGACATGTTAATTTTAATTTGTAATATTACTATTATTGTTGTTGTGGTGGTGATGTCAGGCTCATCTGAACATGAAACCAGTGGATGACAGGCTGCTGTCCCCTCCTCCTGCAGTCCACCATCTATCAGAGGGGTTGGAGGAAATTGAAGGACATTCGTATAATTAGGCATCAGAGCTGGCCGATTTTATTTGTGCCACCATGATAAGGCATGCTTCTTTACTTTCTGTAAAATACTCTGTTTAAGTTCCCATGTAGTGTTTGAATATAAAGTTCCCACCTAGTGCTTAAATATAAAGCTCCCACCACGTGTTTGAATATAAAAAAACACCAAGACGATTATAAAGTTCCCACCTTGTCTGTAAGAAGAGGAAGTTGAACTGTTTGGAGGAAAAAAAAAAAAGTTGAGCACCCATGTTCTGGAATTATTATTAGGTATCATTTGGATCCAATTTCTGTTCATTAGTACAGTAATGTACATGTTTTTGTTAATCACTTTTTCTTTCATTCTTGTCCAATTTTTGACAGGAGAAGGGCTAGCCATTAATCCCTTCAGCCTGAGTATGTCATTTTTTTTTTTAATGCTTTCCACCATCCATCCATCATCCAACCCATCATGAGTGTTGGGGCCTGAGGCTAGACTCCAATCAGGACATCAGTTTTGTTGTAGTCATGCTACCACTCATCTATCATCCAGCTCTGTTTTGCCCCCTCAGGAGTATAGGGAGGGGTCGAGGCTAGGCCACCTATCGGGCAATGCCGTATTGCCACATCAGTAGTGTAAGGGCCCTGGGTAAGGCTGTTCATCCATATCCCGCCCCTTATTGTCCCATCAGGAGTGTACAGGCTTGAGAGTAGGCTTTCCATCCCTCATCGAATGCTTTACGGCTCTATCAGGAGTGGCGGGTTGTGTTGGAGGTGGGTTATACAGTATCTGGGAAAGTACTACAAGCTGTGGAGATGAGTTAGAGGTAGGCCAGAAAGGTGTGAGTTCAGAGGTGAGGAAGGAATTAATTAATGGGTGGGGTGGGCAAAAAAAGTGGTAATTGGGTTGTCTGAGTTATAGGTCTCTCACCTTTATGTGGCCTACATTTTCGTCCATTTTGACTAGCTTTGCATAGCACAGTGGCAGAATCAGTTCTTGCTACAGCATGACTTCTTCCATGGCACATTCTGTGGTGACTAGCACTGTATTTTAGTGATAATTTGTTGTTAGCTCAGCATTCATGATGGAGAGATGAGAATTTTAGGCTACGTTTGAGTAAAAGCTGTATAGCTAGGTTGGAAAGGAGTAAGTCAGGTGTATAAGGAATTGCCAATCAAAAGTTGCTGTTTTCAGAATGTAATGACTTAAAGGTCAGGTTATTGTGGACTGGAACATTTACAGTAAGGGTAGGAGACTGACCTACACTCCCTGGCAGCAATTTTATATGATAGAAAAAGCTCCAGTCATGTATAGGATATGAACCATATGGACAAGTAAGACACAGCTCATTCTGATGCAGTGTGGACCACAGGCATCTCCCCCTTGTCATTCTCCCAGCAGCATCACTGTCATGTACTCCTCTCCATGCCATTCTCAGGTTTCTTCTGAGTCATGTTGGCAGTGAAATCACAGGACTGTAGGTCATATTTTGAGTGCCTTTGTGGATTTTGTATCATTTCATCCTTAGCAACTTATTCAGCATATTACACTTCTTTGTGCTTTTGTATAATCTTGATGCAAAGAGTGTTGATATGTGATGATATAAATAGCATAGAAGAGAATTTTAAGGTGTAATTGGGATAACAAATGGCTAAGGAAGAGGCACTATGAAGTCTCCTATGCTACCTAGGATACTGTATTCTTCTGTCCATCCCTCGTACCTGTGATTTTGGATTAGGATTATTGAAAGGGTTTGTTATAAATCCATATTATGATGTTCTAAACTCTTGCCTTCTTCAACACAATCTTCTCAAGTTTTATTCTTGGCAACACTAGATGGTTTTATTCAGTATAAGGGATACTTCTGATAATGAACGGGTTCATGAAAGCTTCCAGTTGAAGAAGTTTACGCTAAGCTGAATAATCAAGATATAGCAAAAATAAAATGAAAATGACATACTTAGGCCAAAGGGGTAATTAGTCAGGACTTTGTTAGTTTTATTATCTCTTCCACTTTTTCAAAATTTGTACTGACAGTTTCTCTTTTCTTTTCAGATTGCTGAAGACCATCATCCTCAGTCCCTCCCTCCTTCCCCATCCTTTCTCCATGCCTTCCTCCACCATCCTTTCTTCATACCTTCCTCCTTCCCCATCCTTTCTCCTTACCTCCCTCCTTCTCCATCCTTTCTCCATACCTCCCTCCTTCCCCATCCTTTCTCCTTACCTCCCTCCTTCCATATCCTTTCTCCTTCCCTCCATCTCTTCTCCCTTTCTTGGGATGTGGGCCAATGCAGCATCCCAGGAGTTGCTGCCCAGGATTCACTGACCTTACCTCTGTCTTCTTTCTCTCTTTCTGTGTGTGTGTGTGTGTATGTGGCTTGTATTCTCATTGGTTCAGGGGCTCACTACCACCTCTTGTCTAATGATTTATTTTGCATATTATACCTATATAAGATGTAGGTGTTAATATGTTTAAATACTGTCATAAGGGGGAGGTGGTTGGGAGTGTCCTTAGCCAGTGGGAATACAAGCTATGATGTGCAGGGGTGGTGGGGGAAGGGAAAGGGCTGGGAGGAGGGGAGGGAAGGGTGGGCAGGGGTTTAGATAGGGACAGACAACCCAATCCCCAGGTGGGATTTTACGGGGTTGGCTTGCCAGAGGGGCAATCTGTCTCCCCATCTCGGCCCCAACTCATCGCTTCTCTTCTCCTCCTCCCAGCTTATTTGCCTTTCTCTTCCCCCACCTGGACAGCTCCAGTGGGTTTCCCCCCCCCACCCATCACCTCCATCAGGAGTGATCTGACTCTGTCACTCACCCCAGCCAAGATGGTGGTGGTGGTGCTGGTGGTGGGAGTGTGAAGTGTTTGGTATGTATGTGTGTGTGTGGAGACTTAGTTCTGCCACATACATACATACATGCCTACACACAACACACTCCCACCACCAGCACCACCACCACAACCATCAGTGGCTGGTGGTGGTGGTGGTGGTGGTTGGGTGCAGTGTGTGTGGAGACTGAAGTCTTTCCCCCCACACATTGCACCCTACCACCACCACTACCCTCAGTGCTCTGGTGGACTTGGTGAGGGGAGGGTGTGGTGGCTGCTGCTGCCACACCCCTCCATCACTGGGCTCCACCTTGATGCCTGGGGTGAGTGACTGGGCCAGACACTCCTGGTGGAGGTGTAGCTGGAGCTGGCCAGGTCACCCCACCCCTGCACATCAGTGTGAATGAGTCTTCTTCCTTTCTATTAATATATTTTCTCTTCTTACAGGTTATTAATATATCTTTTTTTATTACAGGTTAAATAATGTCTTTTTTTTATTACAGATTCTACACTCAAAGGACTTCCAGACAGGTAATTTATTACATATATTTATAACTCCTGTATGTCACTTCTACTTTACGTGAGCACATGTGCCTTTTGTACATATACTTAATGAATTTGTAACTACCAATAAAATTAATTACTGTACTCTAATTTTTCATTTCCTGATATAGAGAGTGAGAGAAGAGAGATAGATAGAGGAGAGGAGAGGAAAGAGATAGGAGAGGAGAGGGGAGGATAGAGAGAGGAGAGGATAGACAGAGAGAGGAGAGGATAGACAGAGAGAGAGGAGAGGAGAGGATAGAGAGATAGGAGAGGATAGANAGAGAGACAGGTGAATAAAATGGGGGCAGAGAGACAGGTGAATAAAATGGGGGCAAGAGAGAGGGGTGAATAAAATGGGAAAGAGGAGGTGAATAAAATGGAAGAACATATTTCAAAAAGAAACCTATGTATTGCCATTTCAAAGCCTTATATGACAAGAGGCCACTTCCAAGTTAATAAGAAACTCTGGTAGTGACAAACATATATGTACACTCGCACCAGAAAATATCGGTGCACTGTGGGTTCGATGCCATCTGGAATGATTTGACCATGTGGCAGTGGCAGCTCATTAATACCTGTATATATAACATTTACAGCCAGTCCCTACATATGAAAGGCACAAGAGGTATCTGATATAGCAGTCATCTATCATCTGGGATGCCTGCATGTGGGAGATCAGAACCGCTATTTCCAGCTTCCTTTGATCCGTGTGTCATAATATTTAACACATATCCTGCACAGATACTTTCTGGAGCAAGTGTACTTCAGAGATCTGCCATACCTGGATGATCAATACGATTTTAGCTAATGTCAGGACTCAACAGATTAACTTCACCTATAACAAAGTTAGCAACGCAGTATGAAATGTAGTAGTCAAAAACATATATGATGCACTTTCTTTAATGCATGTTTTCTTATAACAAAGAGCACAAAATATAAAACACTTTGCATAAGACCCCACTGAGTGGTTTTACCTACTGGGAACTCTGAGAAGGAAACAATATCAACTGCTGTACTGATTTACAAACGGAAAAGACAAATAGCTGACTCCGATCCACATTATTGTTTAAATATCGATAACATTTATAGTCTGCCCATCCCAACTTGGTTTAAAACCACAGACTCTATCGTGAATGCTGAACTGTTTCAATATATTAATACTTGAGTATCATACTAGTCACTTAGAAGTTCTATGAGAACAATAAAAGAGCCACAGTATTATCTTACTTTTCCACTGACATGAGGGAAATAAGCGGAAAAAGGACTAGAATCAACCAAGTTAAGGTGAACCAACCATAATGATATACAAATGAATAATTTGACAGTGTGCAGGCATGAACTGTTTCATTCCATAAAGATTATAAATGGGAAAGGTATAAGCTCTGAGAGAAAGTGCAAGTACGAGATACGAATAAGCTCGTATATTTATATTCTGAGACACTACCATACACACCCTCAACCCCATCAATATGGTTACGTCTCTTAAACGTATGTCATCCCTTCAGTATTAAGTCTCTCCATGCAACTTTTAAACAGTCTCTCTTCTAATGAACAGGTTAATGAAGGCTGCATGTAATGCTTCACTTCAAAGTCTTTCCCATGTCAAAACACATTGTCTGAAGGTAATTTGAATATCTAATGAAGGCTGTATGTCACCCCTTCATATTGAAGTCTCTCCATGCATTTCCCATGTCAAAATAAACTGTCTGAAGGTAATATGAATAGCTAATGATGGCTGTATGTCACCCCTCCATATTAAAGTCTCTCCATGCAACTTTTATTCACTTTTTCTCCTACTGAACAAGTTAGTGATGGCTATGTAACCCCTCCAGTTCAAACAGTCTCTCCCATACTGAATAACAGCATCTGAAACGAATAAGCATAAAATCATGATTTCATCACTGAAATGGAGTTAAAACTAATATGACCTAAAACAACATTTGGACACAACAAAGAAACCACCACCACGGTATACAAACAATATATACGTTCAGTGATGAATTATGCAAGCCCTGCTTGGGCTCCTAACCTCACTAAAACACACTACAATGCTCTTCAGACCATACAAAACAAGGCCTTAAAAATAATCACAAGCTACACAGCTACTACACCTACAGACCACCTACACCAAGAAACCAAAGTCCTCAAAGTCAAGGATCATCTAGACATGAGAGGTACCCAAACTCTTGCTGCAGCCTCCACAAACCCACAACATCCACTACACTACATGGCAGCACATCCACACACACACCAAGGAACATCAAAACAACACCCAACACACAATATCATACACAGATACTATCATCTCTTCCCCCCTGCCAGCCTCAGACCAGCTTCCAGAAGCATATTTATACTCAAATCACTCGCCGTTCCATTCAGTCACTCAAAGACAACACACAGCTGCATGCACGGCCTCCTGATATCCATCCTTCTGAATCATATCTCCCCCATGAGGCCAGGGTCCACCTGGGCAGGCTGAGATGTGGGCATCATCCAGCCCTCTTGAGTTATCAGAAGGGGCTGGATGACTCCGTCGCTGATGCCTGTCCAGGATGTAACACAGCACCCCATACTATTAAGCACATCATGGAAGACTGCATTGCACACAATCACCTACGCCAACAACACAACATACACTCCTTGAAAGCACTGTGGGAAAGCCCGGTCTCTGCCATGGCCTTCCATAGGGACTCGGGGCTGTTCGGCCAGACTGCCTAGCGAACAACTACTACTACTACATTAACCTAATATAGGTCTCTAACCCCTTACTGCTCAGCTGATAAGTTAACCAGGTTGAAAGGTTGCTTTGACCAGTGTTATTCCTACCTCATGACTAAGGTTCACTGAATTCCATGCAACCAAAACTTAGTATTCAAGTTGTGGGAGTGTCTCAGTTCTGTCAGGTGAAAACAAAGTAACTCTAACAGGTGCACCTGGTGCCATGTACGTCCAGCCCCACAAGTGTGCCATCAACAAGCAGCCTGGGGCAAATGTTATAATGGCTCTGTAAGCCCTTATTGCTGCCAACCCTTGACAAAGGTCTTGGGTTTAGTATTCAAGTTGTGGGAGTGGCACAGTTTTATCAGGTGAGGACAGACAGACAGTCCAGCCTTACCTGTATATCACCAGCCAGTAGCTTGGGGCAAGCATTTTTATTTTGTAACATTTATAAAGGTTCCAGCATCCCTGCATGTGTTGGCCTTGGTTACCTAATAGCAGCTCTCCATGCTGCTCAATCTCTGGCAGCCTCCCTATTCAAAACCTCTACTACTAGGGTGTTCTAAGCTGAATGAAAATAGGTGCCTTGCAAGAATATAAACAGCCCATGGTCATTCCGGCCCTTAGAATCCTAGCTCCACTACAACACACAAAAACATTAAACCTAACTTACTAACACACATCAATTACTCTATACTAACAGAACCATTTGACTACTAGTGTGTCTAAAGAGAATACAATGAGCTGATTAGGGAAAATATTGACAGATCACAGTTATTCAGGGCCTTAATCCTGTAAGCGGTGGGCACAAACATATCACCTCCATGTCGCCCTGTTCCCTGCCATTTCACTGCCCTGCTCCCAGCTCACACCCCCCTCTCTCAAACACAAAATCATAAAACAGTTATTTATCCATAATCCGATGGTTTAATTCCAGAAGGGGTGGCCACAAATAAATCACCTCCACATCATCCTGCCCTCCACCATCACCGTCAGGCTGTTTTCCTTCGCACACCACACTCACCAGATACTGTACAATATTATGGCCACATATAAATCACCATCACACCACCTTTCCTCCACCATCAGGCTTCCTTACCTCCAAACTCACAGCAGCCTCATTCACATAACGGTACTATTTTACTATCATTATTAATTTTCTACTGCATTCCTGCTATCTCCTGGCCATTTTATCCACCTCAGGGGAGATTTTTGGAACAGGAAGGTTTGGTTCACCTTCACTACTAGAATGCTCTCCTTAAACAAAGCAAAAGACTTGGGCTGAGACGCATTCTTGACTACTTGAATGTTCTCAAAATATATAATTAAATAAATAAAAATGGGGCTCAGATGCAACTTTCATTAACTTCTTCACTATCAGAATGTTCCTCCCTCCCACCCCCCCAAAAAATAATAAAATAAAAAGGGTCACACACAGCCTTCATTAACTTCTTCACTACTAGAATCTAATTAAAAAAAAAGTTTAAAAACAGGTGTCAAATGCAGCCAAAAAAGGTTAGACACAGCCTTCATTATTAAGACTTTCTCCTCAAATGACGAAAACAGTTTGGCTGTAACAATAAAAAATAATAAAATAAATAAAATAATGGGTTGTAAATGCTGAAACACCTTATGAGTACTATAAGGGTTGTACTCTGACTTAAGAGCTCTCCTAACACCTCTTCTCGGGCAATTTATTCCACACATTACACTTTAACATTCTCCCCCATGGTACTGATAAAAACCGTACTGGTATGAAGATAAATAACCTGTATAATTATGTTAAGGACTAAATCACTAAAGATGAGGTGCTATGAAGCCTTACGGCATGAATCGGACCCTAAGGCTAGTATTTTCATCAGGTAAGAAAGCTCCCAAACACCTTTTCCAAAGCAACTTATTTTACTAACTTCACCTTACTGTTCTCCTCTATGATAAATAAATCGTTTAAATATTACCATACTCTGTATAAATAACATACAAAAAGATACCAACCTGCCATATCTAAAAACAGATCACTAAGGTAGAAGTGTTAGGGACCTTCCTCACCCAATGAGAATACCTTACCCAATCAGATCTCAAACACTGTACAAAACATTATCTCAACATGTGCTTCTTGCCCTATATCTCATACACCTGCCACACCAATACCTTACAAATGGCATAAAATATCAACAACAGCACTATCCACTACCATCACAGTTATTCTTGTAGTCTAGGTATACATACTGGGCATAACCATTACCTATCCAACGGCACAAGAGATCAACTACAATATAATCAATTACCACCATACTGTTAGCCTTGTAGTTTAGGAACACTGTGGGGCCAAGCAGCCTATGCAGTTATACTTTCTGCTAACATGCTTTACACAAAAGTACATGGCATGGTGGTAGGTGGTGGTGAGGATCATCCACTCACTTGATATGCTACCTACTTGGTCCTTCACCTTATTCTTGTCTTCTCTCCTTTCTTCCTATTCCTCCCATCCTTCCTGTCACTTTTTATTACTTTACTTTTCTTTCCACCTCAGGTTGCTGTATGCTGAGTACCAAGCCAAATGGCTTCCTGTACAGGAAACCATTTACAACACTGGGTGGTAACCATACAACCAAATAAGCGGGTGATGTGAAGCGTACTATGGTGCCTCTTTTAACATGGTGGAGAGGTGCAAATACAGCATCCATCCAGGAACCGAAACACACACTTCCCCACACCTCGCTGTGGTGAGGGGCTGTCTGATGCAGGGGAACAACAGTTCACTGCACAGGATGACCCTGCCAGGGCAATTGTTTGCCAGGCCCTCAATGGGTCTGCTTGGTCAGACAGACCTGGACTGCTTAACAACATAATAATACTGTACAAAAGTCTGCTTCTTTTCATCTTACAATGGTCTGTAACCCCTTTCAGGTCAACTGATGTCAATTATTACCATTATTTGGTAATATGGTTACCATCCAGCATTGTAAATGATTTGTCGAGTTAGAAGAAACCAACTGGCTTGTCTGTGTAAAGCCATCTGAAGTGGAGAGACGAGTAATAAAAAGTGACAAGAATGGCAGGAGAAATAGGAAGAAAAGAGGGCAGACACAGAAAAAGAATGATAAAAGGTGAAGGAAGGAGTAGGCAGTACTACATCAAGTGTGTGAATAATGGTCACCACCAAAAAATCATCTACAATATTGGCAGTACAGTACTAACATTCCTTGGTGTACAAACAGCAGCCACAGAGCTTCTCCAGATACATCATGAAACCTTTGACTGCTGGTATTTCTCTCTGTTGAACAAAATCATGTAGTGCTGGCATGAATAATGACCTGCATCAACTGCAATGCATATGAGATATACCAGCCTACCACCTGAAGTACCACCACATGATTTTATTGGACTGTAGGTGATGCCCTGCAATATTAGGCACCCTTCCGAGTCGAATATAATCCTCTGACAGCAGAAGCAGAACAATAAAAAGGCTGTCACTCAGACTCTGGTGGGAAAACATAGAACTAACCTTTGAGTACAGATACAGGCATTCCTTTCAACTCAACTGTGTACATGCTTCAATGCCTCCTGGGGTGCTGGCACAAAGCATCATCACCTTCATACAGGAACTTCTTGGGCTAGATAAGATGTCCTCTTCTTCATACTTGAGGTTCCGTCTGCTCTGCCGGGGGCTGAAATACCAAGGAAATATATAAGGCATGTGGCAATGCTTTCCCACTTACCTCACCAATCATCAGTTTAACCTTCATCATCATCATCATCTCCAATGCCTTGCTCCTTCCTGTGAACCCCAGACAGGGGATGGCTATGACAGATACACCTCCATGCTACCTTATCCTCGCTCCCCTTCCTTCTTTTCACCATAATATTGTTCCACTCTTGTCTTCAATAGAAAATAAGGTCTGCCTCTACAGCCTCTACCCTCTATCTTGCTTTCACAAATTTTGGCACCACAATTATCTAAGTGCATTCTTTCTACATGTCCATACCATTTAACACCTACAGTGCATATGATCAACCTCTCCAATGCTGACAAAATAAACCTAACCTTAGCAGGAAATTTCCATAATGTATGTTACCAAACAATGAGCTCAGCTGTAACAACTGATTAATCATTAACAAATGATTAACAACTGCTAGTCATGACACGCTACGAAAACAAAGCAAGTTGCAGCATGGTCTAGTGCTGGCACTGAGCTGCATGTAATAAGTTGTAAAGGGACAAAAAAACTGGCCAAGTTTAGATAAAAAGAGCTACAAAAAAATACATCACCAGACTGAATGGATTACTGTACCAGATACAGGAATAAATTACTAAGCAGGATGTACTAACAACAATAATGTTGTTGTTGAACTGTTGTATCATTTAGAAAGGCTCAAACATGCTTGTATGCACCGACTTTGGCCACCTAATGGAAGCTCTCAACACTGCTCGGTCTCTGGCAGCCTCCAAAATAATAATAATATTAGATGGATGGATAATCTGGGCAATTATATTAATCTATCTATCTGTAGCCACACACCTTAATCCCATACGGGGTGGTCCCAAACAAATTGCCTCTGTCACCCTGTCCTCTATATTTGGCTGCCCTTCCTCCAACTCACACCCCTCTCTCAAATCTTTCCACTCCATCCCTCCATCTCCCTAATAATGACCAATAAACCAGTGTTCCTATCCTTACTATCAGCGATGTGTAGGGGCCTGGGGATGGGCTACCTCAGGTCAGACCATTCACCGCACCAAATTAACAGAAAAAAATAAGTAATCATTATCAACATTATCATTTAGTCAGTCATAAAATCTTGAAAATCAAACCAGAACTATGAAGGAGGTGTAGAGGCCTGAGGCTAGGTCACCTTGGCCCAGAACAAATCATGGCAGGAGACACACGTACGGTCTTGGTTTTACATCACAATAACAGCTCGGGCCACCTCTGGGAGACGCAAACCATTGTGCAAGGCTGGTCCATGACTCACACAGCTGCTAACCACTATGCCACCAGACCACCACAAATTACCTGGAAGTAAAAATACTAGTTAAGTAGAGAGCAATTTTACCCTTTCAGTGCATTATTTTATATTTTATTCTTGCAACCTCCTGACAATGAGACTTACTTGTAGAGCTAATGTGAGTGAGGGAGAAGGGGAGACCAAGGATGAGATGGAGAGACAGGCTATATGAGAGAGCGAGTGCGAATATTGAAACTGACAAGGAGTGTATGTGACCATGGCAGAGGGGATTGTGGATGGGGGAAGGAGAGATCAAGGATAAGATGGAGAGATTGGGTGGAGAGGTATGGAGGCAGTTTGTTTGTGACAACCCCTTGTGGGATTCAGGTGTCTGGCTATGGAGAGCTACCAGTAGATTAAATCTTTCGGTCCAATGACAGGTGCTGTAGCTGGATGCTTTCATGTGGCAGCACTGATATAGTCAGGCGATGGAGCTGCTTGTTATAATAATGTCCCTCAGTGCCTTTACTTCATCTGGAGGAAGATGGTGAGCTGCAGGAAGTGGGAATCTTCAGCCTGTAGTCCACTGACCTCACATCCAGATGTACTTGAGGCAACAACTACACGCGCAGTCCAACAATATTTTCACAGCTTATTCTTATTAGTTTTAGGTCATTTTGGTCTGTTCAGGATACTTTCTGAACCATATTCTTTTTTCAATAACCTGGCTTAAAACTGACAATTCTTGTGTTGACTACTGTGTTGCAGCAAGAGATTCATACTAGAATATGATGCCAGTCATAAAGCAGTGCTATGGAAAGAATGTAGCACTATAATATTGTCTTAGTCTGCCACTGAGCTACATGAAATAGGTTTAAGAAGTGCTATGAAACAGATGTAGAACTAAACCAGTAGCACTTATTCTGCCTCATGAGTTACAGTATGTGAAATAAGTCGCTGGTCATAAAGAAGTGCTACGGGAAGGATGTAACGTCACACGATATTGTTATTCTGACACTGGGTTACTTGGAATAAAATGCAAGACGACGAAAATCTGGGTCATTACGGTATAAAGAAGTTATTCTGGACTCCTTCTGTATTTACTTGAAGTCTTTCCTTAGAAATTAAATGGTCAGGCACAATCAAGAATATCAAACAGTAAGCCCTTGATATTAACCCACATTGATTTAACAAACTGCCAATTTAACAC
This sequence comes from Birgus latro, assembly GCA_018397915.1. NCBI lineage: Eukaryota > Metazoa > Arthropoda > Malacostraca > Decapoda > Coenobitidae > Birgus > Birgus latro. The sequence continues at coordinate 19,456 of JAGKTI010012893.1, forward strand.
ACAAAAACTTGTCTATTATCACCACCCAATATACTGTACAAAACATTGGTAACTTCCACTGAACTGTGATATGCACACGTTAATCCTTTTTACTTCTTCAATTTCATAAGCTTTTCGGATTACCGTTACTTAGGTTAGATTACCTGTACATAAATACTGTATACATATTATAATTATTTTTTTGTATTTTAGAGGAGACTATTCCATTACCTAATGTTATCGTGTATGTTATTTAGTGAAAGAGTGTGCAAAATTGGGACTGGATTGCCTAAAACAGGAATCTTTGATTTAGCACAAAATTCAATCTAGTGCCCCTGTACAAAATGTCACAGGATGGAAGGTGTTCAAGATGGTTTGGCCCAATGGAGAGGATGGTAAGAGACTGACTTGAAGAGTGTATGTGAGTGGGCTGGAGGGGGACAGAAAGGAGGGGAAGACCCAGGATGATATGCATGAATGGGGTGCAGATGTATATGAGAGCAGGTGGTGTGAGTTGGATGGGCAGCCTAAAAGCAGAGGACAGGGTGACATGGAAGTAGTTTATGTCCACCGTATACGGGACTGAGGTGTCTGTTGATAGACTAAAAGACAGAGAGGGAAGATAGACTCTGAACTAGAGTGGTTAAATACAGCCTTAACTGACAAACTCATTCTGTAGTACACACAGTAAAAAAAAAGTATCACGTAAGCGGGGTACAATGATATCTGAAATTACCAATAAAGCTTGTGCAGTACTTGGAAAATTAATTATCATCTGAATATGCATCCAATAACAATTTCAACCACAAACTGTCATATGAAGCCTATCTATGACATACTTATTTAAGCACGTTTGACAACATGGGGGAAAAAAATATGAAACATTTCAAAAATCCACCGTCCGTGGCATCAAATTGTTTCCGGCCACATGTGCACTCATACATTTTTTATCGTGCATACATTTACCCTATGTTAGCCTAACAATGATCCCTAACACCTTTTACCTCAGCTGATGACCAAGTGTATCAAGACTGGAGGGTTGATTTGACCAGTAACTTGGGCTTTAATTCCTACCTCACAATTTTGGCTATGGCTTGTCAAAATTAACACAACCACAATTTAGTATTAAATAAGTTGGAGTGGTGCAGTTCCATCAATTGCCTACAGTACAGACACCTTTGCCATTTTGAATAAAATCATCTGGTACTGTTCTCTGATAAATTTTGGAATAACACCCAAGTAACGGACACTGAAAAGGATATACTGACTACTGAACTTTAGCAACTTCACTTCTATTAGCACTGTTGCAAATGCTTTTTAATGTACTTAGTAAATAAAGAGGTTTAGGGAGATGTTCCAGTTATCTCCTTCTTCTATTGCATCTCCCGTTAAAATGAAATGAACTAACCTAACCTAACTTTAACGTAGATGCCATAACCAATGCAGCTGGGGTAGGCCAGTAACAATTGGTACAACTCAGTGTTCAAGATAGAGGCAATTTTAGGATAAGTTAAACACGGTATAGCAGCAAGAATAAACTGAAATGGGCATCACGGCATTATACAGTTTAATAATCAAAGGAACATACACTCCCTGTAAAACAAATAACTCAAAGTCAAACGGCCACCCCTTACGGGATCATGGCGTCTGGCAATAGATAGATAGATAGAATAATCAAAGGAACATACATACAATTTTTTCAATTTAACTTAGCCTACCTTTTAATGAAAATGTAAACAAACTTTCTTTTCAAAATACCCACAATTAACACAATTCCCAGCCACATTCATCTTCAAAGCCTACCCTCTATAATACCAAAACAGGGCTAATATGAGATTTAAAACATGTCATCAATCTTGGTTACCTGCTTCAAGGGACATCTTGGCTTACCTCGTGTACAATCAAATATTCTCTTTACAAACAATACCTACACCTTATTAAACCAACTGTACCACTAAATAATGGCATCAGACATTAATTAATACACAGACAAGCATATACCTAAAACAATTAGTAGAGAAATATCATTTACAGATAAAAATACCTACTTACCTGAGCTCCTCTCCCTTCGAAGTACCCATAATCCCCCAGTAGTGACGTCACATCAGTTCCTTTATTTTTCACGAAATATTTTGCACAGATATGATGGTGGATATTTCAATACTTTTTCAAACAACAGTCAATATCCAATATATATAAAGTAGTAAGTAAAATTATTCTAGTTATATTATATTTCCCTGTACTTTCCCAGTGGTTTATTTATAAAACATATCATATATAAAAGAACTGCCTTGCCTGGGCAAGCGACTACCGAGGCACTACCAGTACAATGTCCATTCACTTCACTGGATACATGCCCAGTCCAGTGTTCTACCAGACCCCTCTGACTGGCTTTAAAACAAGGCTACCAGTTTTAGTGGAGGGGGAACAGTGTGGAACGGTGCTACCCACAACTATCATATGGGGAATGCTGTTACCCAATTATTCTTAGATTACATATACAGTAGAGAGAGAGAGAGAGAGAGAGAGAGAGAGAGAGAGAGAGAGAGATTATTCTGTGACGTTACATGCAGATGAACTGTACTCCCACTTTTTTATCATCCTATTGAGATCACACTACTGGCCATAACAATCCATGAACTGTGAAGCTAGTAGCCTATGTAGATCAACACTCTTTCCACAGCCAACAAGAAGAGTCACGACGTACTATAGTCCTTCTGCCTTTGCTTGGTCAAGGATTTCGTATTTTTGTGACTTTATGTAGCTCAGTGGTAGAAAAAGACTGTACACCATTTGCTGGCACTTCGTGACTATACTCTTTTTACATTAACTTGGCCTACAAATGCCACACCTCCATTTTGAATACTGAGTTAAGACAAAAGATTAACACTAGAATACGGTGACAGTCACGGAGAAGTGCAATGGAAAGGCTACACTCTTTCTCTACCCATGTTATCTTGCAGTTCCGTCTCCTGGCAGCTTGTGACGCCAGCAGCTATTTAGACCAAGAGGGGTGTTGGAGAGGGATGCCTTCATGTGGCGGTACTGATAAAGCAAAGCAACTCCACTGTCTGTAACCCTGGTCTGACGACAACAGGGGCCGTTTCCCTATGTATAGTGCTGTACCTGTAAGACGGCCTCACAAGAAGCATCTGTTTACCTGTGGCCGGCGGGTCTGATGGACCAGAAAGACTGGAATAAAGTAACTGTAACAACAACCTGATGCCTGACGATCTTATGCAGGTGAAAGAGTGTAACAGAAGCTGGAGAGGGTTAAGGAAGAAGAGCTACAAAGCCTCGTGTGTCAAGGAGGAAGGATATGACTCTCCAGCCCCTCCCCCATCTCTTGTCTAGCGTCTTCCGAGAAATCCTTTGAGCAACAAAAAGTGATTCCCATAACTCCATTTACGGCAGCTTTACGGCGCCATTAATAGAAAGGCGCCGAGCTGGGACCCCTGCCGCTGGTGGAGGAGGAGGAGGAGGAGGAGGAAGTGATGGTGGTGGTGGTAGTGGTGGCAGTGGTAGTGGTAGTGATGGCAGTGTGGTGGTATATGCCGTGGTACTGAGGTGGTGGTGGTTGTCATTGTGGCAGTGATAACAGTATTAGTATTGCTAGTGATCTTAATTGATGTAGGTGGTGGTGGGTGATGGTGGTAGTGGTGGTGGTGGTGATGGAGGCGGTGGTGGTGGTGATTGAAGAGGTATCAGTGGTGGAGAAGCCCCCAGGGTAGTGGTGGAGGCCCCCTGGGAGGTCTGAGATGTGGGGGCGTATTATTTTACGATAAAGAAACTAATCAGAATTAACTTGATGGGAATTTTACGTGTGCTCGTTACTCCGGCAGTTAAGGTCGACCCAGTGATGAGATGGAGGGGGGGAGGGGGGTAGAGATAGTGAGGGGGCGTTTCCAGCACACTAATGAGGGGCAATTATCTTGGATCCAGCGTAATTAATTCTTAACGATGATTGTCTTGTGTTTTATTCCACTCATTATCCTGACGATTTTTTGTTAATTTTCTGAGTGGATGGTCATTGTGTTTCTACCTTCATTTGTCCAGGATTTTCGTCCTTTTAGCATATTTCACACAGCTTAATGACAGAAAAAAAAAAAAAAGACAATGCTACGGCTCCACATCGTCCCCCAAAGGTACTTCTTCGTGACTAGCATCAAATTCGGGTGTCAATCTAATGTTCAACTCGGCAGTCAAGATGGAGATGGCAATTATAGGCCAGGTTAGAGTGAAAAGAGTATAGCTGTAGCACCATTAACGCCTACACTGTTTGGATGCTCTTTTAAATTAGGAAATCATGGTGTGAAACCCAAAAATAAAATAAAAATAAAAATAAATTGTCCTCAGAATGAAAATACTGTATTAAAGAGAGGCAGATGAGCTGGGGCTGGAGGAGGAGGGAGGCTGGAGGAGGAGGGGGGCTGGAGGAGGAGGGGGG
>JAGKTI010012894.1:0-23168 GCA_018397915.1 Birgus latro
TAGATAAACTTCTCTAGTGAGGAGTATCAAGGACGCTTGTTTTTTTTTCTCACAATTTTGGTGCCCCGAGTGAGGAAGACAGATGTGTGCAGAGGCGTTGAGCGACTTTAAGGTAGCTTTCGTAGGGCACAGCTTATTACCACGTCACGTGGAAGTTGAATACGTGGAAATACGTATATACAGAGCTCCTGGAGGAAAGGCAAGTTCCTTTTCCGAGGATGAGCGGCTGAACGCCGTATTAGAATGGAAGCATGATCATACTATTCTTTTTTTGGGAGGAAATGACATCAGTGAAGATTCAGATGTTAATGAAATTGTGGAAAATATACTTGCAGTGGTAGGAGCCATTGAAGGCTCGCGTAAATCTGCAATAGCAATAACCCTTCTTGAGCCTAGGAACCTGCCATATGGTGCATCTGTTTGTTATGGTACCTACAGATTCATGAGTAGGGCCATAAACCGGAAGTTGCAGAGGATTAGGAAAGGGCAGGATTTCATTCATTTCAATGCAAAGCCTTTCCAAGCCTACCAAAAACCAGATGGCATCCATTGGAATCATAAAGGCAGAGAAGCGGTTCTGCAAAAATTCATAAATTACATAGAGCATAAGAAGGAAAGGTTCTATGCTGTGCAGGCCTTGGGTGGTCCTATGCTGTAATGAGTGTGGAGATAATGACTGCCCCAGAGGTTTAATGGCCCAGGGAGATAGGTATAAAGCCATAAGGCAAATCCCTACACTCCTTAAAATTTAAAATGTTAATTATTACTGAGCTCCGGAGAATTGTGATTATTTTGGAACGGGAAGGACAAAATTACCCCAGAGGTTTAATAACCCAGGGAGATAAGTTTAAAGCCATAAACCCTGTTCCCACACCCCTCAAAACTTAAAATGAATAACGATGGAGTTCAGTAAATCTGGGTTGTAAAATTAAAAAAAGGGTTGTACTCCCGTAACTTAGAAATCAGTAACAATGTCTATTTCCTTGTTGCAAAAATCAGTTAGTGGTAAGGCAGGATGGGTAACGAGAGCTATACTGGACTGTAAACAGTCATTAGAGGAAACACCTCCAATTAAGGAGAAATTAAGTAGTCCGTTGAACCAATTAAAAGAAAGATGGGCCAAGTACGAGGAAAGTTATACTAACTTGGAAGCAGCCATCGTACAAGCTGATGATAAAGATCTTTTGGAAGCAGAAACCTCCAAATTTGAAGGTAAATTGGAGGAATATCTATCATTAGTGAAGCTGGTTGAATTTAAATTAGCCAGTATTATCAACGGAACAAAAGCTGTGGAACAATCAAGTAAAGCTGCATTACCGCAAATTGCGCTTCCAGAGTTTGATGGGGAGCAGAATTGGAAATCCTTTTGGGATCAGTTTAAATACTTAGTCCATGACAGAACAGATCTCCCTAATGTGAGCAAGCTCGCATATCTGTTAGGACAGGTCAAAGGGACGCCTTACAAACTGATAAAGGAATTACCTGTGGAGGAAAGCAATTATGAGGCAGCTTTGGCTATCCTTAAGCAGAATTATGAAGATAAGGAGCAAGCCATTACCCAATTAATAAAGGCTCTGATTGAACTACCCATTCCTAAACATGATTTTGAGTCCTTGCAAAGTTTTCGGATTGCGATAGGTTGTAATTTAAAGGCCTTAGGTACTTACGAAGATGTTAAGGCAGCAGACTGGGTGCTTTCTAGAATTGTGTCCTTAAAACTTCTACCAAGAACTAAGGACGCTCTGTATGGCAGGTACCAGAAGGATAATTTCTCCTGTGAGGAGATTGAGAAAGGCTTGATGCAACTCTGTAAACACTTGCAAGGAACAGTGAAACCTGTTGAAAATAAATCAAAGGCTGAAATAAGGAAAAGAACCACTAACCAACTGGCTGGGAAAGCCAAGCCAAGAATAGGTAAGGCCGTACCTGAGGAAGAGATAGGTACTTTTCTTAGCTCTTTAAAGTCTGAGGATAAATTAATAAAGACAGGGGATAGACAAGCTGATGAAAGTAAGAAGGTAAAAATTTTCATGGTAAAGGACAAGAAGGTTTGTGTGTTTTGTGGTGAACAACATTCCAGTGTATCTTGCCAACAGTATCCTGATTATGCTTCTAGAATAGTGAGACTTCAGGAATTGGGATGTTGTATGATTTGTATGAATACCGAACATGGTTCCGCTGACTGTAAAATTAAACTAAATCTTTGTTTCAAATGTAAAAANACAGGTGCACAGAAAACCTTCATTTCTGCAGACATTGTAGATAAATTAAAGTTACCTGTTGTCGGCAAGGTAAATCTAGCCATTACAGGGTTCTTAACTACTAAAGAAGCACAGTCCTTTGATTTAGTTAGACCCTTAATACAACTTGGCAGATATAAATGTCGCATAACAGCAGCTGTACTGGATAAGATGGAAACCAGTATTTATATAAAGGGACTAAAGGAAACCTCTGATAATTTGCAAAGCTCAGGGATAAGATTGGCAAAACATAATGTAAAATCAGATACTGTGGGTCCCATAAAAATGATAATTGGATCAGATTACTGTGGAAGATTCTTACACAGGACCTTTAAGAAGAATAAAGTACAGTTGTTCAAGAGTCCAGGAGGTAACCTTATTATGGGTCAGTTGCCTTTTCCTAAGAAAGATAAAGGAGATGCCAAATTAGTAGATTCAGTCTTTGTTACCCCCACACAGTCATTGATGGTAGCTAGAATAGGTGCAGAATTAGAACCTACTCAGATAAATGACTTGTTAGATGAAAAAATTGAACCTGTACACAAACTTTGGGACCTAGACAGTGTAGGAATGCACACTGAAGATCCAACCCCTGAAGATAAAATAACTTTGGATTTGTATAATCAGTCTGTGGAATTTAAGGATGGACAGTATTGGGTAGGATTACCATGGAAACTAAACCATTTGGAATTACCTACAAATTTCCAAGCAGCTAAGGCTCAGTTAAATTCTCTTCTAAGAAAGTTGAGAAACAATCCAGAACATTTAACCATATATGATAATATTATAAAGGATCAAATGAAGAATAAATTTATTGAAGAATTAGAAGTCCCTGTTAACCATAAAGAGGGACATTATCTACCACATCATGCTGTAAGCAAAGATTCAGTAACAACTCCCATAAGGATAGTTTTCAATTGTAGTAGTAAAGCGTCCAAGGGGTCAGCCAGCTTAAATGATTGCCTATACTGTGGACCTACACTAACAGAGAAGTTAGGGAATGTATTACTAAGATTTAGAGAGAAACCTTATGCCTTTACAGCAGACATTATTAAGGCTTTTCTCAGAATAGGATTGAGGGAGGAGGATAGGAAATTTACAAAATTCCTCTGGCCCCAAGACCCTCAAATTGAGGATAGTCCATTGAAAACCTACTATTTCCAGTCGGTGCTCTTTGGCTCTTTCCTACTTTGCAACACATTGAAGCATCATTTTGAAAGGGCCAAATGCCCAAAAATAGGGCAGGCTTTTTACATGGATAATTTGCAAGGTGTTGCTGATACAGAGACGGAAGTATTGAAGGTTTATGAAGTAGCCAATTCCGAATGTGGGAAGGCAAATTTGCCGCTACAGAGCTGGAATACAAATTCACCGATTTTGAGGAATAAAATACAAGAGGACTATCCAAATACTGATATTCCCGAAACTCAAAATGTGTTGGGTCTTAACTGGGATACAAAGGCTGATGAAATAAGTTTAAAGCCGATTAAGTTCTCCGATGTCACTCTCACCAAGAGGTCCCTGTTAAGTCAGGTCTCCATGTTATTTGACCCATTAGGATTAGTCAGTCCTATAGTTATTAGGGGAAAATGTTTAGTGCAAGAGGCTTGGCGAGAAAAGTTAGACTGGGACACAGAATTAGGTGAAACGTATGCTGAACAGTGGGAACAGATTCAAAAGGAATTTGAAAAATCATCAAGCATATGTATTCCCAGGATGATAAACAGTAACGAGAAGTCACATTTACACATTTTTTGTGATGCTTCTCAGAAGGCATATGGAGCAGTAGCTTATTGTGCAACAGGACATGACAGTAAAATTATGTCCAAAGCCAGAGTTGCACCAATTAAGGGAAGAACCCTACCTCAAATGGAATTGGCTTCCATAGAGATAGGAACTAAATTGGCCAGGTATCTAACCACTACTCTGGATACTCAGTTTGAGGATATTTATATATGGACTGACAGTGAAATTTGTCTTTACTGGATAGGAAAGGATGACAGTAAAATTCCTTTTGTCCACAATAGAGTGAAGACTATAAGAGAAATGTCTTCTAAATTTAAGTTTATGCATGTATCTTCTAAACAAAATCCAGCTGATTTACTTTCAAGAGGTTCCACAGTAAAGAAACTGATCAAGGATGACTTGTGGTTTAAAGGTCCTAAATGGTTACTCACTAAGGATTGGCCTGAGCAAAAACTGTATAGTATTGCTGAGGTTAGTGTTGTAAACTTGGATCCAGTAGTACCTGAGCCAGAAATAATTGACATTAGCAGATTCTCATCTATAAAACAACTCATTAATACCTCTAGGTTAGTTGTTAGATTTTTGAATAAGAAAGTGGGGTATAAGAAGTTTGATCCCATGGAATATTGAGTGAGAAGGATACAAAGGAAGTATTATGGAGAGATTTTTAACCTTTTATGTCAAGGCACTGATAAGAACAAATTGATCCGAGATTTAGGATTGTTCTTAGATGGAAAGGGTCTGATTAGATGCCGTGGCCGAATAATAAAGGCTGATTTACATCTCCAAACTAGACATCCTATACTGCTACCCAAGAAAGATTATTTTGTAGAGTTAATTGTAAAGGAAGCCCATGACTTGACTCTTCATGGAGGTGTGCCACAGACCTTGGCCCAAGTCCGCGAAAGGTATTGGATCCCTAAGGGTAGATCGGTTGTAAAGAAATATCTCAAAGGCTGTATAATATGCAGGAGGTATGAGCAAAGGCCATATGACTACCCAGGACCACCTGCTTTACCAGAGGATAGGGTGAATGTTAGTAGGCCCTTCAAGGTAACTGGAGTTGATTACACAGGGGCTATAACTGTTACGCATGAGGGAACTCCCCATAAGGTGTATATATGTTTGTTTACTTGCACCTACACGAGGACAGTCCATCTAGAAATGGCAGAAGATCTCAGTTCAGAGACATTCCTGAATGTATTTAGAAGATTTGCTGCTAGAAGGTCTTGTCCTACCAGATTAATAAGCGACAACGGAACTAATTTCGTTGGAACAGCACCTTTACTTTTGAACATAATGAATGACCCAAAGGTTAAGACAGCACTGGGAATCCGAAATTGTATCTGGCAGTTCATTGCTCCAAGAGCACCATGGCAAAATGGATTTACAGAAAGAATGATTGGAATAGTAAAGAGCTGCCTAAGGAAAACTCTACACAGAACTAAGATCACCAGAGAGGAACTGAGAACGGTGATAACTGAAATTGAGGCTAGGATTAATAATAGACCGTTAACCTATTTAGATGATACTAGCCTTGGAATTGAAGCACTGACACCTGCTCATATGTTGCATGGCAGGAAACTTCATCCAATACCTTGTGTGGATATCCAGGAAATAAATGATCCTACAATTGGAACTAATGAACTAGGACAACATCTGCGCGAGGGATACCAACGTCTTAAAAGGGTGTTGGACATCTGGAATAGACATTGGAGTGAAGAATATCTCTTGAGCGTAAGAGAAAGATATTATGGGGCTCAGGCTGCCAGCAACAAATCAGTTATAAATATAGGAGATGTGGTCTTAGTAAAAACCGAACAACCAAGATCCCAGTGGCCGTTAGCCAAGGTGATTTCCACACATCCAGACTCAGAGGGGGTGCTAAGACTTGTAAAAATTAAATGTAGGGGACATCTCAGTATGAAAACGATAGATAAACTGGTGCCCCTGGAGTTAACGGCTCCCCTGGAAATAGAGGATGGCGGAGAACAATTGGGTCAAGATGTGCGACCTAGAAGGGTCGTGGCACAGGGCTCTAGAGATCAGTGGAGAGAGCTTTGGGCAAAGGGACATATTACATGATACAGCGTATCATATTTCGCCCGGCCCCAAAACTGTGGGAAATATTTTCCAAAGAGCTGTTGTGCTTTTTACTTTAGTTGTCGATTGTTAAAGAGCAGAGGAAAACGTACTTGAGAGGTTTAAAAACCCAGAGATTACGTTCTGTTAATTCTTATTATTAATAAATTAAATGCTACTGCGTTTAACATTGGTAGACGACTATGCACATACATACATGTAAAACTGGAGAATTTTCCATTGACCTAAACTGCGCCTGCGTGGATGACGTGGTAAGGATGAAAAAGCCCACGATCAAACGGAAGGCCAGTTTTAATGTATATACAGTATATCTATCTGTAGAAAAGGGGGAATATCTTGTTTAGTTAATTAAAACTAAGATTAGATTAAGTTAGATTCACCTTGTATATTTTACGGAGTAAGTTAGCTGTATTTGACGTAATTAAGCAATAGTTGGCAACTCTTCTATCCTATGAGGGACAAGAAGCTCGCCATCTTGCACATTCCTTGAGTAGATTTCACCCCGTTAGTAGCTGCTTGTACATACACCCCCAAAGGACGCCTGATTGCCCAGGAAAGACCGAAACAGCACGCCCGTCGTCATCTTGTTGTTCGACTCAATACGTAGCTAAGTGACCTTGTTGATTTGGCCAAATCTTAGGGAACTGGCTAGTATATGAGAGGTGTTTGTAGGTGAGTTAGGGGACTTAATTACCTGATTGACTCACAAGACTTATGCAAATTTACCTCTGTTAAGCTTAGATAAACTTCTCTAGTGAGGAGTATCAAGGACGCTTGTTTTTTTTCTCACACCTGCCGCCTTCCCCACCCGCATCTTGCCTATTGCCTCACTCACAGTAGCAGCGTCAATCAAAGGCCAAGGGCCAAACACTGGATCAGCGGGCTCCAAACCTTCTCTATCCCAATCAAACTCCTCATTCAACAATCGGCTATAATGCTCTCTCCATGCATCTTTAATATCCTCACTGCTCACCACTACCCTTTCATCATCATTCTTCACACACTGCTCACCTACAATGCCCCGATTATCCCTCTTCACCTGATTTGCCACCCTAAAAATCATATTTTTCCCTTCTCCATGATTTAGATTATCAAGTAAAAGTCTGTGACTCAGACTTCGCCCTGTATACCTCTCTTCTAGCCCTGCGCTTGGCAGCCAAGTACTCCTCCCTGTTACCACCATTCTTCCATTCCCGGAAAAGCCTTCTTTTCTCCTTAACTGCAGTTTCTACACCCTCCTCCCACCACCAAGTTACTTCATGTCTTGGTAGGCCTCTTGTCCAACCGCATATTGTATCGGAAACTCTCAAGAGGTTGTTCTTAAGGGCTCTATACTGTTCATTGACACCTCTATCTACGGCTTCCTGTTCAGCCACCACTCTCCTCATCTCACTATAAAAGGCATCCCTTACTGATTGGTTTCCCAGCTTCCATATTTTCCTCCTAGGTACATATGTCCTCCTTCTCACCACTCGTTCCTTAAGCACCATGTCACAAATCAACAGTTTGTGCTGCTGCACACACTCCTCGCTTCCTATAACTTTAACATCCCTCACTAATCTCCTATCAACCCTCCTGACCAGAAAATAATCTATCTGACTACTATTTTCCCTGGACTCATACGTAATCAACCGGCTGATTCTTTTCCTAAAATGTGTGTTGCACACAATCATGCCCATAGCCTCCCCAAACTCGAGTATTCTTTCCCCTTCCGCATTCCTCACACCATACGCACATCCTCCATGGACTCCTTCATAACCTTGAGCTGCTTCACCCACATGACCATTTAAATCCCCTCCCAGAACCACTACCTCATCATCACCCATACCACTCACTACACGTATTAAATCATCCCAGACTCTATCCTTCTCTGCGTCAATCAATCCCACCTGTGGAGAATATGCCGATAAAACTGAAACCAATTTCTGCCCGACCAAAATTTTCACTACTAATATCCTATCACTTACTCTCATAACATTCATGACAAATTCCACCCATTTCTCTGCAACCAATACACCCACACCCCCATATCCGTCAGTTCCCCCCCTGCCAAAACAACTTATAGTAGCAATCCTTCCCAACAGTCTTTCTGGCTGATCCACCCCTGTACCGGACTTCCTGCAAACATGCCACATCCACCCACCTCCTACTGAATGCCTCAACGACTTCCCCTGCTCTTCCTCTCAAACTTCCACATTCCACGAACCCACCCTAAACCCCCTGGGTGATTTGCTGTCCTCAGGCTTGCTTTGGTGCTTGTTTTTGTAGTTCATAGTCGGTAAGATAAAGGGGGGTAAACATTCCAAAGGCCCGACCCATTGCACAAACCCAGGTCCAGGCAATGGATCTGGGACCCCTAGCCCACCAGCTTACCAGTGGCTGTGGTACTGGCCTCAGGGCACCCTGTCAGGACAGCTGCAGGGACACCTCCAAGCGCGGCATGGCACTCCAACTGCCCCGCCATTATACACCCAGTGATAGGGCAGCCTCCTGGGGCGCTACTCCCAGGTTCGGGCCCCTCTCTATTGAGCGAAAGCGGCAGCCTGGGAACCGCAATGCCCTGTACCCTCTAGCACAGGTTCGAGCCCCATCTCGCCCCGGACCCATGATCTATGCCGGCGGAACCCCAGTCAAGCCTCCCCCCAAAGTCCGCCACTAGGTAGCGGGGGCAAAGTTTTCTGGCCACATGCCCTTGCTGGCATCAACCCCTGTAACGTAGTGGAATACGTTGTGTAATATGTAAAGCGCATGTGGTGTACTGCATAGGATAGTTAGAGGAAATGTTTGGGAGAGTATGCTGGTCTACTCTCCATGTTACTGTCACACTGAAAATGTCAGCAAAGGGGGATGGTTAGGTAACTAGTGAAACAGGATTCCCCTCGCGAGTACTACCCTGTTCGGCCCGTGCTACAGACAGTCAATAAAGAGTTTTACATGGATGCCCTGAAGTGTCTGAGGGAGGTGGTGCAAAGGAAGAGGCCTGAGGTGTGGACAAGTAAAACTTGGAAGCAGCACCACCACACGGCACCTGCTCATGTGTCACTCTTTATCCATGGCTTTTTGGCAAAGCATGAAATGACTATTGTCCCCTTGGTTGCCCTACTCTCTGTATTTCATCTGTATAGACCCCCACCCCAAAAAAAAAAAAAAATGAAATCCTCTCCAAAAGGTCACCAATTTCAGATGATAGAAGAGATAGAAGAATATTCACCAAGTGCACTAAACATATGTTCACTCTAACTTAAGTACCTCAACAACGAAGTGATGTGGCATGATGTGGCTTGTGTTAGACTAAAGCTCAAAGCTGCTGCTATGTACAGCTCCCATCACAATCACGCTAGGCCAGATAGTTGGTGTGCTATTTAAAGAGTTTGGTTTCTTTTAGAACAGACCTCATACTTTGAAGAAAATGGCACACAGAGGTCACACAGGAAGAAAAGAAGTGCCTAAAGCAGAAGGCGAATTTGGCTAGATGCTTAGTGTCAGTGAGGACCCTAATGCAGATGGCATCTAATCGACGGTATTCCAACTTACACCCATCTGTGCTCCACCACAGGACCCCCGATCGTGAAAAGCAAGATGATGTAAGAAACCTTCCCCACCAGCAGCCATCAATCCTTCTGAAAGGTCCTCAGTTACTACATGTTGGGGTTAGGGATGAAGAGTGGAGTGGCAGAAGAGTCGCCAGAAAAGACTCTCAGTTCCCAGCGGAGGTTCCACCCAGGATGGTTAGGGACTAGGTAGAGGGCATGAAGGGATGGAAAGGAGCAGATGACAGGCCGGTGATCACTACCCATACATGGATCAAGACAGACATAATGACCAGTGAAGGTAAAGTCCCCTAAGAGGGACCAGTATTGAGGACCCACCAGTGTGGGGGTTGGTGAGTGTGGGGAGACCAGGAGCAGCGAGGAGGCACAGGCAAGGAAAGTGATAGAGGGAGAGGAAAAGGGCTGAGTGTGTGTTACTGATGGGGCACGAGGGTGCATCTGGGTCCTACCAGTGCTGATGGGCATTGAAATCTCTCATGACCAGAGCTAAAGAGGGACACTGAAATCAACAGTGTCAGAATTCTTCATGGAAAAATATCAAGCAGGGATCGTAACAGAAGCAACGTAAACCACCCCTGCTGGGGGGCAACCCATATAGCAATCGTTTCTAAGTCACCATCACTCTAAGGCAAGGCATCGTGGAATTAGAAGAACATTGTACATCTGCACACACAAACAATGCCAAGCTGACCCCCTTACCGAGAGGATGGTTCCATTTGTGAATTGAGTAAATGGGGAGATTTAACTGGAGATCTGGGTGAAGCCCGATCTCGCAGATGCCTATGACATGGGGACTACGAGGGAGTAAGGCAGCATTGGGTCTTGCAAACAATGGAGCGTGCATACCAAAGGATGGCAATTAAATAGTGGGCACTGACAGCCATTTTGAATGTTGCTTAGGTCCAGGTCATGGAACAGAGACTGAAAATTCGTGCAAAGCAGTAGTCTGTAAAGCATCATTGAGGAGGTCACTGTCCATAGTGGTACGAGGATGAAATTGCTGCCATGTCAAGAAGGGGAGAGGGGGGGTAGGGTCAGCTGAGTAAAAAAAAAAAAAAAAAAGGTGAGTCTGGGCAGGCATCAGCGAAGCATCTGACTGTACAGGGAGTCCTCAACTTATGAAAATAATTGGTTCCTGAAGGTTTTTTGTAAGTTGTTTTTTCTCGTGTCATTTTTTTCCCATCACATTTCTGTCAATTTTAGTAGCCCCTATTTTCATGCATGTATGGTTGATATAAACAAGCTTAAATACAAAGACTGTGATTTATTTACATATTCTGCACAGTACTGCGTAAGCAAAGTTCCTTGTCCGTCAAAATTGTTCCTACAGTTGAGGGATTCAGTTTCAACACACGTGCTACATCACTCAGCCTCTCTCCTCTCTCCATTCATGCAATTATGTCCACTTTGGCTTTTTTTTTTATTTTTTATGTGTCCGACTCTGGGCATAGGCTTCACAGCCTGCTATCAAGGCCCAGTCGTCCTCCTACAATCTACATGTCACCACTTCGGCGCTTAACACCCACCGTCCATATTGAATACATGCTAGGGCTGTCTCATACAGGACTGGTGTATTGGTATTAGCGGGGTCATTTTTACGACATGTCGGCGGGTCTTCTGGTAGATCAGTAAAGCCTGATTTAATGAAATTCAAATCCTTAAACTGTTCCCTGCACCAGCGAGGATTCGAACCTGGGTCCCACGGGACCGCAAGCCAACTCTCTACCGATCGAGCTACCGCCTCCCCGTAAATGCATGGCGTTTTCTCCTCCTACCGTCACCACTTTCACTACTTTCCGTTTCTGAGACATTTTAGGGGGGAAATAAGTACAGTAAGACCTCACTATAACAGACTAATTGGGGCCCAAGCCAGTCCGAAAAATGCGAAATTCCGATAAAAGCGACATCCGGACTTACCCCTGCTAATCCGGACTTTTTCCGATATATCAGACATTAGTCTGGATTGCATCAGTGGTTTTCACCACCACTGCAGTATTGTACTGCGTTATACCTTCACTACATTAATCAAACGGTATAATAATACTGTGCTGTGCACTGAAAAACACGTCTTTTACTTGTCTTATTGTGGTGAACATAGCTGAAGTGGTCAGGCAGTTCGGACTGCTTCTGGCTTTATTGGACTTTTTCCGATATATAGGAGTTTAGTCCGGTAGCTCCTCGAGTCCGATAAAAGCAAATTCCGGTCTACTGAAGTCCGTTATATCAAGGTTTTAATGTATAAATGACAAAAATCGCAGCTGATGTTACTTGTGTTGATAACGACAGTGCTCTGGGCTTCCAAGCAGAAAGAAGGCAGGAAAGCACAGTCGGCATCTGTTGGGGTCCACGGACTTGTACTTGGCGCGCGGTTTGAATCAGTAAATTACGCCCCCCCCCCTCGGAAATATTTCTTTCATATCTGCGGATCTTTCATAAGTCAATACTTTGTAAGTAGAAGTCTGACTGTATAGCCTCAGCAAGAAGTTTGTCATCTGAGATAGTCTGGGAAGGGTGGGGTTGTGAAGGCAGTCTCAGGGGAGGGTGAAGAACTACTGCCAAGTAAGGGGTCAGGTGGGTTGTACTGTAGCTGTCACAGTCTGTATATCAAAGGAGTCAGTGTCTACTTCCTTGAGGAATAGAGCATAACGGTTGATGGCAGAGGCATATGTTGTCAACATGGGCCATTGCTTAGGTGGTGTGGGTCTTGCAGGCCAGCAAATGAGGTCAAAGCTGGTGGTATGGGCTTTGCTGAGGTCACATGGTAACCTGGAGAGTTGCCATGCCATTCCTGGCTTTGGCGTGGATGGTATTCGCCCTCCTGTAGACAGGGCACAATTTAAGAGCACCCTATGGCTACACCCACACAGGTGGCAGAATTACTGCATGCTTGTCCCTCTGCAAACGGAAAGAATGGTAGCTGCTGCACACAGAACATGTGACCTTATTGCCGCAAGTGTGGCCAAAGAGGTGGCAGGTGTGGCAGGGGAGGAGAGAAGTGGTAAGTACTGGCTGGGAAGATTACATGGTTGAGCAAAACTTTAGATGGAAGAGACTCTGCAAAGCAGACCTGGATACTTACGGAAGGCAGTCTTCCATTTTCATCTGGAGCTCAAGTAAGGAGACAGCTGATGTCCACAACTTCAGCTTGGTGACCACCACAACGGCAGAGCCTGGAGAATAGTTCCTAATCAGACACGCCCAGGCTGATGGGGCCAATTTTGCCAAATGTGATCCCTCAGCCTACCCTACTAATGGTCTTCCCATAGGTTACCATCCAGGTACTAAGCTGTGTCACTGACTCCATGGGCAGCGTCATATCCTTGACCACACTAGCTAAGACTTTCATCTTCCCAACTGTATTCTGAAGAACTTGACTGGCTGATAGTGGATGTAAGGTTCCTGTGGTTATTGAAAATACACGCACTATTAGCACACTGGATATGTAACCAGAGTGTCCTCTTGGTTGCCAGGCAGAAGAGCAGTCCCAGTGCAGAGTTATCTGTCAGCCAGCTCAGTGTCAGCAGTCTGGATCGTAATCTGTTATTATCACCTGACCCAAGTATGGTAGTACAGTAGTTGGGGACACAGAACATCATCCAAAGCTTCCCCATCAGACTTAACACTCATTAGTCACACACACAGTTCCTGAAAACATGGTCAAAAAGATCTGGGAATGAGAGATGTCCATACACAATGGGTCCTTTAGTATGAAATCCTTCTTCAATCTCCAAGGAGCCTCAGCAGGATCTGAGCCTGCACATCCTTGTCCCAGCCAGTGGTGCCAAACCTCCTGCCCTTTCTGCCAGACATTCTCAGATGTCATCAACCAGACAGGCCAACAGTTTCCACCCAGCTCCAAGGCAGCACCGCCACCAAAACACTGCCCAACAGAGTGTTCACGACAGTGTGGGTGTTGGTGGCACCTTCTTTGTCTTCCTATCTAAAGCCTTCGATCTGTATCCTGGGGGTTGGTCCTTCGTGGATATTTGTTCGTGTTTGGCCCAGGCTACTCACTCTTTTCCTATCATCAAGCCAGGTATATAAAGCCTGAATTTCATGTTATGGAATGAAAGGTTTCTGGTGCATAAGATCTAAGATTTTACATTATGGTAGCTGATAAAGACCCCAGTATGGTGGGTGTCTGCAAGGCCAAGATGCAGCCCCACCTGCAATTCCACTTAGGAGGTTACTCAGTGTTTCAATCTGATCATCCTCAAGGAAGAGGAGGAGGCATGTTCATGGCTGTGCATGGGGAGTCTCAGAGTGTGCAGCTGCCACTCACTCCTTTTCCTGATGGTTTTGGATGTGTTGGCCATGAAGGTGGCCCTGTGCTCAGGTGGGGCATTTGTCCATGTTACAACCCTTGCAGAGATGCCACCTGGGAGGAGTTTCTGCATTACTTCCATAGGCAGCCAGACCTGTGCTTTA
The DNA here is from genome assembly GCA_018397915.1 of Birgus latro. Classification (NCBI taxonomy): domain Eukaryota; kingdom Metazoa; phylum Arthropoda; class Malacostraca; order Decapoda; family Coenobitidae; genus Birgus; species Birgus latro. The sequence goes on from JAGKTI010012894.1 coordinate 14,069, forward strand.
CTTCTATAAGCTGCCAGCCCTGTCATTCGTCGTGGGTGACCTCAACGCTCATCACAGCCACTTAGAGCCCGCTCTGGATTACACAACTGCCATTCTTTCAGGCTCTCTTGGACTCCCCATGCACTAAGCTTCTCCCCTCCGGTTCTCGGGACACATTTTGACCCCTGAACTGGGAGGGCTACTGTACTGTGCCTCTGTCTCTGAGATGCCACTTTTAAGCACCCTGAAGTGGAGATGCATCCATATATGAGTAGCAATCACCTCCCACTGTTCTGCAGCTTTCCGAGGTTGTCGCCAAAGCTGTCCAGTGCATGCCAGCCCCAGTGGAAGCTATGGGATGACAAACTGCCTGCTTATACTGCTGAGCTGTCTGGATGCTTCCCAGGAAACTGGGGCTCTCCAGGAATTACCACCCAGGAATTCTTTTGCCTATTTGTGGAAGCAGTGGGCTGTTTTTCAGCAGTCAATTCACAGCTGCTTACGCTGGTCAGGTGTTTCCTGGTGGAAGAAGGCATCAACTGCAGCAGTCAAGGTTCACCATCAAGCCTAGCATGCCAGGAGTCGACACCCTTGCACGGTTCTGGGTGAACATTATTGGCATCTAGATGATGCATGCACCTGGACAATCTTGTTGGAAAAAAGGAAGGCCTGGAACTCTTTCTGTGCAGCCTTTTCTTTCACCAGTTCCTCGACACATAACTGGTGGTTCCTTAAAGCAATGGCTGGTCACCCAACCATATACTCCTACTCCCTCTACCAAGATGGGATTAACCTACTGGATGACTTGTCCAAAATGGAATTCTTGGCATCATTATTTCATGTCCAGATCAGCCTCCCACCTGCAGTACCCTCACCCTCCACTTATAAGGTGGAGATACAGTGAAGTACCTCAGCACCTCTCGTCACAGACTTGGAATGTCCATTCTCCACCTCCAAGCTGACCATGGCACTGGCCACCCTACCTATGGGCTGAGTTGTTGGTCCCAACATGGAGGCCAATTGGTTTCTCTGAAACCTTCCTCCTCAAATGCAAGACTGACTCCTGGAAATTTTCAACCATAGCTGGTGTCAGGGTGTGTTCTTGAGTGACTGGAAGGAATCCACGCTGTTGCCATTCCCTAAACCGGGACATGATTCTACTACTGTGCCCAGTCATCCAACAAATCTACAGTTTTGCTATCCTGTGTGGGAAAGCTGCTTGAGATAATGGGGGTGTACTGCCATTTGTGGTGGCTGGAATCAAAGTCAATGCTTCTGGAAGAACAGTATGGATTTTGCCCTCACTGGGACATCATGTATATACCAAGTTACGTGAAGCACCTGATTCATGACACATACTGCTGGGGGTTGTTTATGCTCACTACTTTCACCAACCAGACGGTCTTGCACTTGGGACATTTCGCTGTTCCCCTGCTGTGTCTCTGCAGGCTGAGTCCCTCACTCCTTCTCACCAGGCTGAAACTTACCTGCAGACACTTCTTGGCCATCCAACAGTCTCCTTCTTGCCACCCACTATCAGCATTCCATGTTGCTGTGGGTCAACCCTTTGAACCCAACTTGACCCACCAAATCCAGGGAACCCTTATTAGTCACAGCTCCCCAAGTGTACCAGGCACTGTCAGCCCAGCTTCTTTCCAGTCAACCACCAGCCTAATTAGTGCCTCCTATCCCTCACTGGTGGGACCAATCGAACATGATCTCACTCAAGCTTAGGAAGTCCTTTACTAAGTCCTGGGATGCTCATCTTGCACCTCAAGCCTTTCATGAACTGGTATCCACCACTTATGCAGGTCCCCTGAAAATCTACACAGATGGCTCCCACCCGCCAGCTCCTGCAGCATCAGTGACAGCAGGGTATATAGCTGATCTTTCCTTTTGTCAAACTTCATATCTGGATGCCCACCACAACATTGTAATGGCAGAGCTCTTTGTAGTCCTCAAAGTTCTTGAATTTCTCTACTCCCACTTCCAATCCCAGGAGGTGGTACTTTACACGGACTACACAACTGCTGTTCACTTCATCGTTTCTACATCTCCTCAAATGACAAGGCATTTGATTCAAAACATCAAAGCCATATTTCAGTGCCTTCTCAGCAGGGGCCAGAACCACTGCGTTCAGTGGATCCCCTCATTAACCCCTAAAGACCACAAATCGCCCACCCCGACTATCCCTCCAGCCGCATTTCAGGGCCGATTTATCAACTTTCATCAAGGTAAATTTTGGTCTTATAAATTTCAAGAGCTTGAACTTACACACCACAAAATGTATATCTCACTCTCATATGTCTGATGGTTACTGCACTAGCGACCATCAAAGATAAAAAAAAAGTCACTCCTCGTGTCAGAACAAAACTAGGAAAATTTTAGAAAATACACTATCTTCACCAGATACCCTTACAGAAATCACTAAAATCAATATGAATTACCAGTATGTGCCTAGGCATGAAACAAGTTGAAGCAATGAGCATCAAAGTTAAATATAACCTTCCAGAAATTACTAAGATCAATATGAATTACTGGTATATGCCTAGGCATGAAGAAAAAAAACAAAAAAAACACGCAAGATAAATGTATACTGTATATTCAGCCTGTCTATGATCAACAGTATTAGGTCATTATGTAGCAGGACCCAAAACTGATGACAGTTAGACATAGGTCTTTAGAGGATAAGGACAGTGAGACTACAGATCCTGATGCACAGATGGCCTTTTCATCATCTACCTTGGAACCTCTGCCTTTCTCATGAGCTACACAGAGCCTGCAGAGCAGCCTGGGATGTTGACCTGGGGGTTCACCTTCCTGCCACAACACTGGTGTCATACTGCATGGATTCGTCTGCCCATCCTTGCGCCCATCCATCTTCTTGTCTCTTGGGTGTGGCACTAGTCAGATTGTGGACTGGGCATATAAGCCTGGCATTTCATCTCCACCACCTATAATTGGTCCCAGAACCTAATAATCAGCAGTGCAGAGACCAAGAGGAAACCAGTACCCACTTCGTATTGCACTGCCTACACTTCTACTCCATCCACACTAACTTTAGGGACCATCATGCTGCCCTTGGAACCACAGACTTCTCCTTCCCACTATCATTAGAGGTGAAGGCCTAAGCAATCACCTACAACATCAAGTCCTCCACAACATGTGTTTCTTCTCAGAAGATCTGGACAACTACACTGCCTCTAATACAGAAGCTCTCTTTCTGGACCTCTGGGAGAGCCCCTACAGGCCTCCGCCTGTAACTGTAACAAAGTAAGAGCCTTACCTTAAACTTTCTCTCTTATTTATTAATAGTTGAATGTTTCCTGCCTAAGAATGACAGCTGTGTGGCTAAGTACCAAACTTGTAAACATGCTCCACTCTTATGGTAACACTGTACTGTACCTCCCAGGTTGATGGCAGCCATTCAACTACTTCCTATTTATTACCAATTATCCATCTCTTCATCATCTAATAATTTTTTCTCCATCAGAAGCACGGTAGTCCCTCATTTATCCAGACGATCAGCATCCAGACGTGCTCATTATCCGGATGCTGGACCTTGGTTCTATTAAACCATTATCAGAATTTACTTGCCATTATCCATACATAAAAGTCCCCGAGAACTTTGGCCAGCCAGCCAATATGTTCATACATTTGGTATCGCAGCCGGTGGCTCGAGCCATAAGCAGGAAGTAGTCCGTAACCCACAACCAGAGCTAAAATGTCCGTCCACCCCTGTAATGAATGGCCAAAGCCACGCGCTCGTCCGATCACTCCCAATGAACCTCCAGCACCTGAGTAATACGACTGTAACCCGCAAGCGGTGTCAAAATGTCCGTATGCATCCCCATCGAATGTTCAATGTCATGCGGCCACCAAGCAAAGTCTTTCCCAACTGCCACCGCCATCGAACACAGACCACAAGCCACGAGTACGTGTGGTGACAGCGGCCGACTGCCTCTCTACCAAACGTTGAAAGTCCCCCAGTCATAGTGAGTTGTGTTTCCGAATGGCTACTCAGTGTCTAATAGGCCACAAGCCACAAGTAAATGTAGGGTAAAAGCACCCGTCCACCTCATGACACAAGGGGGAGAATCCTGCCCACAGCCTTCCCCCCCCCCAGTCCCTTCTCCATACCCTCTGGGTTCCCCCCCTCACTCCCTCAGTCCCAACCCTCCTCTGTGGTGATTTATTCAACTACGATTGGTCGTATCGAAATTCCAAAGTGACCACAAAAAAGCTCATGAAATTCTGCATCTAGACATATACTTAACTCTTGGAAGGTTCTGGCAAAATTTTGCACTAGGATGGTGGAAAGTTATTGGAAGGTAAGTTTTGCTCCTGAACACTATTTCACTGAATTTCTGTACTTTTAGTTTTCAGTTTTATGTGTTTTTATTGGCTTATCTTATAGTATAAACACCAGCAAAGATGATGGTATACCATTTATATCAATTTAAGGAATTTCCAGTGGCATATTTGGCCGTGGAATTATTTCTTGAGCCCCAGGAGCAATCACTCGTCATAGATAATTGATTTTCAAACTGTATTCAGTTTTTTTGTTGATTTTTGTTGGTTATGCATTGTTTTTGTGATGTTTAGCATTAATATGGATAATCCTATATGTGGCCTGATGTCTCAATATGGCAGAATGACCGGAAAACAGTGCCAAAATTAGGAGGGGTACTGTACAGACAGTAGTGTATAAGTCTACTGATTTTTGTTTTCAATGTTTTTTCATGGTTTTCTTGGTGTTTAGAAATACTTTGGATATTCCTATGTGTGTTTTGATGTCTAAATATGACAGACTGCCTAGAAACAGTGCCAAAAATAAGAGGGACACTGTACATACAGTAGTGTAGTCAGGTGTTTCTTTTTCTTTTTCTTTTTTTTCATGGTTTTCTTGGTGTTCAGCATTACTCTGGATATTCCTATGTGTGTTTGATGTTTCAATATGGCAGACTGACCTGAAAACAGTGCCAAAATTAGGAGGGGTAATGTACATACAGTAATGAATTGGTAGGGTGTTTTTTGGTTTTCAATGATTTTTTTTCATGGTTTTCTTGGCGCTTAGCATTACTCTGGGTATTCCTATGGGTGTTCTGATATCTAAATATGGCACACTGACCTGAAAACAGTGCCAAAATTAGGAGAGGTACTGTACATACAGTAGCATTTACATAGGGTGTTTTTTGGTTTTCAGTGTTTTTTTGCATAGTTTTCTTGGTGTGGAAAATTACTTTGGATACTCTATGTACGTTTTGATGTCAAAATATAACAGAATGACCAGAAAACGCTGTCAAAATAAGGAGGGGCACTGTACTGTAAATAAAGTAGTGTATAGGTATGGTGTTTTTTGGTTTTCATTGTTTTTTCTGCATGGTTCTCTTGGTGTTTAGCATTACTTTGGATATTCCTTTGTGTGTTCTGATGTCCAAATATGCCTGACTGACTGGACAACACTGCCAAATTAAGCACAGGTACTGTACAAATAGGTTAGGTATTGGTTGGAGGTTGGGTATAGATAGGGTCTGGGTATGGTAGAGGAATGGTGTTCATTATCCAGATGTTGCCACTACCCAGACATGCCTTTGGCTCTATTATGTCTGGATACATGAGTGATTACTGTTTAAGAGACTAGGGCTAAGCTGTTCAGTCCTAACATTTCGTTCCTGCGTGATGTATAAGCTTTGCCCAATCACCCTTCGGAACCAAAGTATTACGGATTCAATCTAGTTGAAGCGCCTTGACCCATTAAGACCACTGGAAGTCATCTGGGTTATATTGTTACTACTCAACACAGTTTATGGCTACCAGGATTACAGAACACCATTTGACTTTTCACAAAATGTAGGGTCGACTAATGCCAGCACTACACTGAGTGAGCAGATAGTAGGACTGCCCCACATCATCATCATCATCATCATCATCAGACCACATTTCCCACCCCAGGGCAGGGTGAGGGGTAGTAACGTCCAGACACCCTAAGTTGCCCAATTCAATGGGCCTCGCTTCCATTCACTCATCATTCAAGCCCGAAGAAATCCTGGCTCCATTAGATAGGTCAAAAAAAAAAATTCACCATATTCTGTAGCTTCACATGTACCTACACAGTCAATCTGAATACTGTCACATTAAAAAAGGGTGCCAAACTCCTGGTAATGCACGTCTCCGCACAAAATTCATCCAGCCCACTCGGTCTCTTGTCAGTCCCTTAGCCTCACCAACTTCAATACCTCTCTTCCTCACACCTCATCCACCATATCCCTCCACCTTCTTCTTGGCCTACCTCGCCTCCTCCCTCCTTCAGATTTGCTTAAGTAATCTCTCTACTATCCGGACGTCCACTATCCGGATACATCGCTATTCGGACATCGTACGCTATCCAAAACCCAAAATGCCGAAAAATTTGAAAAAATCCGAAAAAAATCCGATTTTTTCTGACCACGCCAGTTTCAATTTCCCGTTCGTGCCGACTAGCTCTCTTCCCGCCAAATTGCCCTCCTACTAGTTCTGTCTCAACTCCTGTGAACAGTGGATGGCTGTCCGATTGTTTGCGCTATTTTCCTTCTTGTTTAAATAATCAAAAGTCACAGTGCTAAGGATTAAGTGTAGTCAAACACTGGATTACTGGACATGCTTCAACACCAATTACGACCACTGTAAAACCTTAGAAATGGGGGTAAACAACAATCAACTGTATGTAAACATTGTCAACTGTTAAATATTTTCCATAATCACTTCTAAATCCTCATTCTCTGGTTACATTTTACTTACTTCATGCTTTGTGTCCCATATTTGAGTGCACAGGCTGTGAAAGAGCTGACTTTCTCAGTGATTACCATGTCTCTTACATACGTTCATTATCTAGTCAACTCGTGAACATTTTTGCCCCAAACACCTCTAAATCATAATTTTTCTGGTTACATTTTATTTACTGCATGCTTTGTGTCCCATATTTGAGTGCACAAGCTGTGAAAGAGGTTATTTTCTCAGTGATTACCATGTCTCTTATTTACGTTCACTATCTAGTCAACTGGTGAACATTTTTGCCCGACACACCTCTACATCATAATTTTTCTGGCTACATTTTATTTACTTCATGCTTTGTGTCCCATATTTGAGTGCACAGGCTGTGAAAAGGTGATTTTCTCAGTAATAATCATGTAGTCAGTTGGTGAACACCCCTACCTTACTCACCTCAAAATCATCATTTATGGGTTAAAATTCGATTAATTCATGCTCTGTGCCAACTACTTATGTGAATGGGGTCTTAATTAAGTGCTATGCATGTCCGGTACGGAGTTAGGTAGGTGTTTTTTTTATTTAGGTTAGGTTAGGTTAGGGTCAAGAATGACCGGTGCTGTTGGTGAACAGTGAACACCTTTGCCATACCTAACTCTTTTTCTGGAAAAAATTTATTTATTTGATGCTTTGTATCCCATATTTTAATGCATAAGATATGAGAAATGATCATTTTCATAGTGATAGCCACATCCGATACTTACTTACACTAAGCTGCCAACTCATGAACACCCCTGCTTTACTCACCTCAAATTCATCATTTTTGGGTTAAAATTCGATTAATTCATGCTTTGTGCCAAAAATTTATGTGAATGGGGTCTTAATTAAGTGATATGCATGTCCAGCAGGGAGTCAGGTAGGTGGTTTTCTGATTTAGGTTAGGTTAGGTTAGGTTAGGGTCAATGCTGGAGGTGAACATTGAACACCTTTGCCATACCTAACTCTTTTTCTGGCAACAATTTATTTATTTGATGCTTTGCATCCCATACTTTAGTGCATAAGATGTGAGAAATGATGATTTTCATAGTGACTGCCACATCTGATACTTATTTACACTAAGCTGCCAACTCATGAACATCTATGCCTTACTTACCTCAAAATCATCATTTTGGGGTTACAATTCAATGAATTCATGCTTTGTGTCCATTATTTAATGCATATGGTGTGAGAAAGGGTGATTTTCATAGTGATTTCCATGTCTGATACTTACTTACACTTGCTGGCAAGTTGTGAGCACCTATGCCTTACTCACCTCTAAATCATAATTTTTTGGTTAAAATTCAGTTTATTCATGTTTGTGTGCATTATTTATGTGAAAGGGGACTTAAATAAGTGCTATGCATGTCTGGTAGGGAGGTAGGTAGGTGGTTTTCTGATTTAGGTTAGGTTAGGTTAGGGTCATGAATGACCAGTGCAGGAGCTTCAGGGCCACTATCCAGACAAGACCACTGTCCGGACATACCTTTGGGTCTATTATGTCAGATAGTTGGACATACCTTTGGCTCTATTATGTCGGATAGTGGAGGGATTAGTAATCCCTCCAATATCCAACATAATAGAGCCAAAGGCATGTCCGAATATTGGTTTTGTCCGGATATTGGGTCCTGAAGCTCCAGCACTGGTTTTTCATTACCCTAACCTAACCTAACCTAAATCAGAAAACTACCTTTCTACTGGACATGTATAGCACTTATTTAGGTCCCTTTTCACATAAGTAATGCACACAAAGCATGAATTTATTGAATTTTAACCAAAAAATGATGATTTAGAGGTGAATGAGGCATAGGTGCTCAGAACTTGCCAGCATAGTATAAGTAAGTATCTGACACGGAAATCATCTTTTCTCACATTTCATGCACTAAATTATTGGATACAAAGCATCAAATACAGTAAATGATGTAAACTGCTACCAGAAAAATGATTAGGTTAGGTTAGGTTAGGTTAGGTTAGATTAGGTTAGGTTAGGTTAGGTTAGGTTAGGTTAGGTTAGGTTAGGTTATGACCGGATATGAAATGCACTGTCATTCACCTTTTTCCTAGCTGGTGCACTTAAGAACCATGCATGAACGAATTAAATTAAAAGCAGGAAATTATGATTAACACAATGTTAGGTTAGGTTAGGTTATGACCGAACATGAAATTCACTGGCATTCACCTTTTTCCTAGCTGGTGCACTTAAGAACCATGCATGAAAAAATTAAATTGCAAGCAAGAAATTATGATTAACATTTTTGGTAATTTTTTAACACATTTACAGCATGATGAAAACAGGTTAGGCATGAAAATCTTTATGGTAAGCATAGGTTAGGTTAGG
>JAGKTI010012895.1:0-10403 GCA_018397915.1 Birgus latro
GCCGGATTCAAGGGATTAGGCTTGTACAAAAAAAAAAATTACCACGACTTTCAATTTTCTAAAGTTCACTCATCACCTATTAAATGCTTTCTTCCCTCAATTGGAATGCTTAATCGTGATAACACACTAAGGCGATATTCAATTAAAATGGGTGGTCAGCCGCGTTGCAGCGCCGTCAACCATGTCATCTTCCTCCAGCCTTTTCATCTTTTCGTATCAAATTAATTTTCTTTTCGTATCAAATTTAACACTGCTAACTTTGCTTTACTAACTTATAATACTTAATAGTAGAAACAATTTCAGTAAAACTTACTCGGTTATTCTGGAGATAATGAAGGAGCAGATCCACGGCCCCCTACCCAACACAACGGTCACACTGAAACTGAGTATCTCCAGGGAGGGGGCGGCGCGCGGCGGGTAGCACTTTCCCGCCCAGTTACGGCGTGCTGTGATTGGCTGATTCGAATAATTGGCGCCAAAACGAATACCCATAATGCACAAAGGACCAAGACTCTGACAGACCCGCTAAGATTAAGCTTAAAACCTGAAATTGCAAACAGGATATTATTCAGATTAGAGCTGACGATCTGGATTTCAAAGTTTCCCTTACAACGTCCGTCATATATCAGTGCCTGAATATTCTACAGGGTGGTCGAATATTAAGCGGTCAATCATGTCACGTTCCTCCAGCCTTTTTTCACCTTTTCGTATTGAACTTTAACACTACCAACTTTACTAAAACTTAAAATCCTTAACAGTAAAAACAATTTTAATACAACTTACCCGGTTATTTTGGGGATAATGCAGGAGCAGATCCCCCCCAACCCCCACCACGGTCAAACTGAAGCTGAGTTCAAAATTTCCCAAAGCAGGGGGCGGCGGAGCGCGCCCTCCCGCCCAGTCACGGCGCACTGTGATTGGCTGATTCGAATAATTGGCGCCAAAAAGAATACCCAAAATGCACAAAGTACCCTGACAGACCCGCTAAGCTTAAAACTTATAACTGCAAATGACACCTGGCCATCAATCGATCTGAAACGTGTTAAGGATATTATTCAGATTAGAGAGAGCGCTCTATAATTCAAAGTTTCCCTTATAACGACCGTCGTAAATCAGTGACAGACTGTTCTACAGGTTGGTCAAATATTAAGCAAACTCATTTCGGTGTCACCCAGACATACGTTACATAAGTCTTAAACACTCCTATCGGTCCTTATAACACTTCATGAGTTATATCTTTACCTCCACTGACTACATTGCTATCTGGTATTCATGGAGCTGCCAAAACGCCTGCTCTGCATAATGAATGAGCCGTCCCCGCAACACAAAGATTTCAGATCAATATTCGCACCACCCTGTATATTCAATTTTCTTTCATTCTGGGCTACACTGATTTTCACCATGTCTCACAACGTATTATTCACTTGATTTGTTACCGCAGTTATTTTTCCCACTAGCAGACCTCTGTTAGTAGTGAAGGTATTGATGAAGGCTAAATGTAACGCGTTTCAAAATATCTTAGTAAATCAGATCTGCAAATAACACTAAAGGGAAAGATGTCACCGCACTGAAGGGGTTAGGATGACGCAAATTTGCCACTTCACAATTTTCAAAGTTCACTCATCACCTATTAAATATTTTCCGGTCAATTTGCCGTTTCGTACCATATATATATATATATTTTTTTGTTGTTGGATAATCGATTTTGAACCGCATGTCACAAAAAGTTCCCCCCCGTCCCTCGACAATAGTGGGGGACCGGTAGGGAATCAGGTTTTGGGTGGGGAAGCGCGTCTGAAACGGCTTAAGTGCGATCAATCTGAAGGCAAAAATCGATCGAATCAAAAAACATCAGAAAAACATTCCTAATTGGGGTAACTCCGCCCCCCCCCACGATAACAGACGCGATATTAACCAACAATTGCATAACCTAACCTGACCTAGGCTTGAAAATACATAAATCTTACCATTTTATTACTTAGTCGATGGTAGCGGTTCTTGGATGTTGGGGTTTTCTCGACTGAATGGAATCTGGGGCAGACTGAAGTTCTTTCCCGGAGTGGGGAGTGTAAGCGTCCACACACCTTTTCTTTCAGTTAACACAAAGCAATCTGCACTTTGGAGCGAACATGTCTTGGTACAGTTTATATTTTTTTAAATGGAGCGCTACATCGCCCTCCTTGTAAAAAAGCTCCACGAAATCCCTGTAGTTAAAGCAGCAACCACACAATGCAGCCATTTTTCAACTGAATTCAGTCCTACTTTCAAGAGATGTTGACGTAAGTGCCATGTAACTCATCTTCAAATCCGATTGGTCGGCGCATCTCCATACGTGTCACGTGACTAAAGAGGTTCAACCTGATTGGTTGGCGCTCCCGCACTTTTACCCGCCAAAAAAAAAAAAAAGCGGCCCTTCGGCACGGACACAGACAGTTTTATATATTAATCAGCGACGATTATTTCGCAAAAACAACAGTAGGTGAGATGTGTATGTCAAAAAAATATATATATTTCAAAGTTCCCTGGTTGTACGAAACGGCACTGTCTCTTTTTCCTTCATTCGATCAGCCACACTGCACCGCCGGCAGACATGTCAAGTTCCTCGTCATTTTCTTATTTTATCACACACACAACACTGCCGCCTTTCCTTAGCTTTTGTATAAATATAATCCATAATGGTAAAAACGGTCTTCTAGCCACATCTCAGTTTTCAAAGTTCACTCATCACCCACTAAATACTTCTTTTCCTTCATTCCAACACTTAATCGCGTTAGTAATTTACATTCGAAGGCAATACTTATTAAGCATCGATATAGTCACTGGCACATTGCAGTGCCGGCAGCCATTGTCACGTTCCTCCGGCTTGAGTATTCTCCAACTTTCCGTCTGTCTTATTTTATCACACAACACTGCCGCCTTTCCTTAACACTTATAATCTTCAATAGTAAATATTATCTCTAACAAGAACTTGCCCGGTTTTTCTGGAGATAAAGTTAGACCAGGTTCCAGTATCCCCAACCCCCACCACAGTTGTTAACCAAAGACTCCCGCGAAGGGGGGCGCGTTTTCCCGTCCCGAGTCACGGCGCGCTGTGATTGGCAGATTCGAATGATTGGCACCAACATGAATGCCCACAGTAGACGAGTTTCCGGTCAATTTTTTTTAAGACACTTGTATTGGTAAAAAATAAGCAGAAAATAACTACATCAACCATTTCCCCCCCCAAAAAAAAAATGTGCAGATACATGGAAAAATAATAGCTGAAAAATCACGTGACTCTGAAACGGCCTCTGATTGGTCGTGACGTCACTACTCACACTGAGGCAGCATAATCCCTAAACATTAGCTTGCATACACTGTGTATTTGTGACGTCCAAGAATGCCCAATGAGAAAAATAACTGCCAGTGTTTCGTTCCAATGTGTAAGGGCACAGACAAAAGTACACAAGGGAAATTATTCCTCTGTGTACCAGCCAATAACAATAAACGAAAGCAGCGGTGGCTGGCTGCTCGTCGAAAGTTCCCAGTGCTGGAATGCAGTCTCTTCTTCCTTCCTTAAGTTCTTCTTTCCTTCCTTCCTTAATTTCTAACTTCCTTCCTTACTTCCTTAATTACATACTTACCTCCTTACTTTCTTCCTTATTTACCCCCTTACTTACCTCCTTACGTACATGCTTCCTTCCTTCCTTCCTTCCTTCTTTCCCCCTTAAGGAGTCTTCCTTTGAAATTTGTGCGGGCACTGAGGTGGCTAGAGATATACCAAATATTTCAGGGTAACTAGTCAGTGTCACTGCCACTCCTCTGGGTACGCCATTGTTTCTCTAAGAGCAATGTATAATAGCGCGATTTTGTATATGGAACATGTGACAAAAGTCCTACTGTATTTATCAATTTACAATCCTCATTCGTGTTAAAGTGTTCACACTGACCAGAGTTTCTTCAACCACTTTCACTTTTTTAACTAAGATTTGTCTGGGTCCTCATCTCTCCAGTTTTGTAACGCTTATAGCTTAATGATACAAGTCCTGTTTTCTGCCCTGCCAGCAATATGTCCTAAAAAGAATATGGTGCTCTTACGCTGCTACCTTACCTCTTAGCTATCATAGGATGGATTTCCCAACTTTAAATATGCTCTTCCACAGTACTGTCTTCAGTTACTGTCAAGGAGCAAGTCCAGGGTCCTAACCAGGGACATTAATGGGATCTTAAAAATGTGGTGGCCATGGATAATTACGTGGTAGCCCAAGAAATCTGAGGGGTCCGAGGGGGTTTCCCTGTACATTTGGGGTACAGAGGGGAAGCAAGCAGTCTGACCTTGAGGGGAGAGACGTATTATATATGTTCAGAAAGAGAGTGAACTGAATAGAAAATACATTAATAAATTACGATGTTTACATTGTACAGAAAATAGTAAAGTTATTTATCCTTTTCTTTTACGTGACTTGGAATGGCTTTATTCTTATGTAACTGAACGACTGATTGTTTACAAACTCGCACATATTGATATTCTCAGTTCTTGCATGCTCAGTTCCACTTACACGGAGATCACTATACTCATTTTTTTTAAAATCAAGGCGAAGATGCACTTGGCAGGTTGGTGATGACTGGCTGAATGCAACGTTGTTTCATGATCTCTTTATTATTAATTGACAACATACAGTATATATATGAGGGGGAAATTTGAATTAGTAAATGTTATTTGGACATGTTGCATTCAGCCAATTATCACCAACCTGTCAAGTGCATCTTCGCCGCAATAAAAAAATAAAAAAAAATAAAAAAGAGTATAGGTCGTGGGCTGAATGGGGAAAGGATTGGGGGGGGGGGGGCTTCAGCGATTTGTGGAAGTGCGTACACCTCCCCTCCCCTCCTCTTTGCTATATTAATGTTGGGGTGGCCACACATATATTAGGGATGGCCAGGACCACCTCGGCCGCCTCTCCAATTACTCCATTGTCCAAACCATGTATGCTCCTTCACCATAATATCATATCTTTGGCACAGAATGAAATGCATAGTCAAGGGCTTGTAGGAAAAACATGGGTAAAGAGTATTCTTACTAGAACATGAGCCACACATTTATTCCAGCTTTTCCATCCTAAAGTTACAATAAACATCCCAGTGGCACTAAACATAACATCTATTCTTTACCAGCGTCTATCCTACACCGACCACCTCAACTGCTACCGTACTAGTGTCTACTGTCCCGAGTCTCCCCGTTTGAGGACGGAGTATTCTTTTTATGCACGGATTAAGATATACCGTAAAATCACTGATGATTTAAGCGGTATTTTCTCTGCCTCTAATACAATAATTTATTTTCTAATAATTGTTACAGTAAACCTTGAATGTCTATATATAAATGTCAAGAATAATGGATTAAGGTCGACATCACTGTGTCGACGTCAAAAACAACGAAAAGGAACCAAACACAACCCACTGAAAGAAGGGATGGAGCAGAAGCAAATACCAGTAAACCATATTATTTTAGTTTCATTTGCACTGTAGGCTCTTTATCCTTTTCTAACCAGATGTTTCTGTTGGCAAAACTATAAACACTCTGCATTTATAATTATTTTATAGTCGGAAATTCGTTCATACCTTCATATTTATTTGAAATATACCCCTAACTCGGTCTCTTTTTGATACGATATACCCACTTCTCTAAGTGGGAAGCATTGTAACTGGTTGTTAGCCTTTCCACAGAGTTCATGTCTAACGCTTGGATGAGCTGATATCACAACTCTAACGAAGTTCCGTGCGCAGAAGAGATATGCACGGGACATCGCTAATATAGCCTATTAAAGGTTCCACGACGACACACTAAACGCCTATAATAATGGTGATGGATGATGATTAACTAAAAGGACATGCAATGGTGGAGATGGCATCAACCGGGACGCATCCCCCGTAGGTGATGGAGACAGTGGTGGCGGTGTTGGTGGTGACGGTGGTTTCCTCGACGGTGCTGGTGATGGTGGTCTTAATGGTGATGGCGCCGTCCTTCAAGAGGCGTGGCGAGCGGTAGTGGCCCCTGGCGGAAACTCCCTCACCCCCTCCACAGTCACAAGATGGTAGCACAACCTCCATCACGTTGTACTCCGTGTGACTCTCCTCTCTCAGCTCGGGGACGTGTTCTGCCGTTCTGAAATGTAGAAATGAAGAAGAGGGTTTAGACCTATGCATATCGAACGCAAGGGTTATGAAGGCTGCGCTTACGCTAAACGAGTCAAGATGAGTCATGACTAGTCTTGACTCGCCATTCCAGTTTCATAAATAAATATGTATGTTTGCAGAAACCGATCACACAGGGAGAGTAGAGTCGAGTCACGGCGAGTCGACTCGAGTCATGGATATGGCTGGAATAATGTTTTTTTTTTTTCCACCAATAACTAAAAGTCCAGTGTAGTGTGAGCAAGTTTATCATCATGCACACTGAAAATCTGGATACAGCCTCAGTTCTTCACCAACAGGTTTTGTTACAACATTTTCGTAACAGCGATCCCACCCATTTCGTCACCACTTTCCGCCTGTTTCGTCATAAAGATTCTCCCTTTTTAGTTTGTAGGGTACTGTAAAATTATTTCAAAAGTATTCATAAATTGTATTGTCTGTTATTCCATTTTAAGGGTAGCAGTAACTGGCAATCACCATTTAAGGACTTTGAGCTTCAAGTACAGTTTTCTCACTTCATTTCAGCCATTAGGTGCAGTGGAGTTCTGCGAATACGCAATTACTGGTTTACTAATTACCAAAATAAAATATTAAAACTGTATCTAAAACAATCTATACTTCAGACTCAGTCTTTGTAGAGACTACAAACTGAGAAGTAAAAGTAGCATACAACATCTGCTGTTGCAATACTCTGTACAGTTTATTGTACAGAAATTGAAAAGCAAGAGTAATCACATATTCGAATTACCAGTCTTTCCTATCGAAGAAGTGTGTGTGTGTGTGTGTGTGTGTGTGTGTGTGTGTGTGTGTGAAGAGCTAGCCTTACTGGTGCGTGGCGAGGTGTGCGGGTCTGCTGGAGCGATGTGATGGGGCAGGATCCCCTGTGTGGCAGGGGGGTGCTCCGGGGGCCACGGCGGTGCAGGTCGGGTACACCACCAGAGTGCGTCCCACAGACACCACCTGCGTGCTCACCACCGTTTTCACCTGCAACAACTGCGTCTCGTACACGTCCTTCACGGTGGTAGACGTCACGGTCAGGCCCACGTCCCTTGCTATGGTACTCGTTGCGGACTGCCGCACACACAGCACCAGCAGGAATGACACCAACGCGGCGGTTCTCCACACCGACATCTGCGGGGATGGGGGAAGTGCTGATGGAGCAACAGGATTTTACATATCTTGTCAAAGGGCAACGCCATAATTATGACATCATGAGTGTCCGAATGTCACCGTTTAGTGAAGTTTTGACTATTTTTACTGTAAATAAAGTGCTAAACCGCTATAATTCAAATACATGGAATGACAAAATAACTACTAATTTCATGTACTTGCCAATGAACCTGCTTAGCAAAGTAAACAAAGTCCATACATATTCCATCAATCTCTAAAAGAATAACGAAAATACAACTCAACTTCCATATAATTTCGTTGAGTACTGTGAGCCTCGTCCATGTAGCTCTCACCACAGGGTGTTTGTTTCACGGTGGACACCCAGACCGTATGCATATATTATGTACTTCTTAAATTTTCACTTAAATGTTCTTTCAAATATTCTGTTGATACTTGTTTTATTATAATGTTTTTTCGTCAATACTGCAAACATTACATTTAAGGTACGGGTTAAAACAGGTCAGAAAACAAGAAAGCTGACTGAGAAAATGTGAAATATTAAAACAAGATACATGTAAAGAGACAAGTAAACGAAGAAAATCAAGAAACAGGTTAAACACAGGCGAACACTTCATGATACAGGTTAAGACAGGTAAAGAAACGAAGACACAGATGAAGACAGGGGTGAGCAAAACAAGACACAAGTTAAGACAGACAGGCCAAAACAAGATTTTAAGACAGGTAAACAGAACACAGACACTTCAAGGGAGGTACGCCAATATAAGATACAATTTCAGATAGGTAAGCCGAAAGAAGATACATTTTAAGACAGGTAAATAAAACACAGACACAGGTAAAAAGTAAACACACCACCAGCGAACACCCGCCAGGAACATCTTGCAGAATGCTTGTTATCCATGTACTTTTCGTTTTCTTTTTTGCTTTAGTTACTTATTTTTTTGCGCTTCTTGCTTGCGGCGACGTTAGGGTTAATCATGTTCGCATTTATTTACGCACACTACTTCCTTGTTGGGCGTAATAGCGTAGACGTGGCTGGCCTGGGAATACTGAAGAAGGATTAGGGTGAAAGGTGGGAGGGAGGGAGAGGGGAGAGGCATAGGAGGGAATGAGAGTGAGGGAGAATGCGGGAGGGGAAAGGGTGAAGCAAGAGGGAGAAGTTAGGGAGAGTAAGAGGAAGTGAGACTGAAAGAGGGATCAGGATCGAGAGAGAGAGAGAGGAGGGGGTGGAATTGGCAATCAGACACAGAGAGAGACATAATGAGAGTTAGTTATAAAAACTGACAGATCGAGACACGGACAGACAGACAGGAAGAGAGAGAGAGAGAGAGAGAGAGAGAAAAGTCAGACCCAGAGGAAAAAAAAAAATCAGAAGGAAAACTGACGCCAAATTCAAGTCAGGCCAGCAGCGACGCACCTGACTCTCATTCCCAGGACAACGCCGCTGCCACGTCACCACAATCCCAGGTTCGACGCCCGGACCAGCCGCAGGGAGGCACGGGAGGGAGGGAGGGGAAGGAAGGAGAGGGGAAGGGAGAAAGGGAGAATGAGAGGGGGGAGGAGAGGTAGACTGGATTTATTGCGGAAGTAGTAGTAGTAGTAGTGGTAGCAGTAGTAGTAGTAGTAGTAGTAGTAGTCGTAGTAGTAGTAGTAGTAGTAATAATAATAATAATAATAATAATAATAATAATAATAATAATAATAATAATAATAATAATAATAATAATAACAATAACAATAATAATGATGATAATGATAGCGACAAATGAACTAAAATCCTTAAGTTGTCAAAACCATTCTTTGATTACTGGAGAAACTATTAAACTTATCAGGTTGCTTAAATACTGGAGCCGTCGTGACCATGAGGGTGTTAATGGAGATATGAAGATGATAATGGCTGGGGAAGGTACGTACATAGCGAGACAACAAAACAGTAAAGAGATATAACTGATAGAAGAAAAAATAAAGCTGATGGTAAAGATAGGTAAGATATTATTATTGATGAAAAATAAGAGAATTAAAACAGTTAATGTAGCGTGAAATTAAAGTAAATCTGAGATATGGGAAAACTAGGCATCGTTATTGTTATCAGAGAGAGAGAGAGAGAGAGAGAGAGAGAGAGAGAGAGAGAGAGAGAGAGAGAGAGAGATGAATGGAGGAAAGTTTATGGAGGGGTATGGGAAGAGGTAGAGAAACAGCTGGCCACAGTACCAACCACAGTCTTCCTCCTCCTCCTCCTCTCTCTCTCTCACTCACTCTCTGGATAAGGATGGATGAATGAATGAGTGAATGAAAATAAGGATGGGAAGGAGCAGGAACTGATGGATTGATGTACAGATAGACTGAACGGATGGGTTAATGGTTTGTCAGCACGAAGGAGGGATGGATTAGTTGTTGGACGGGTAGATGGATGACTGGATGGACGGTTAGACAGATAGAAAGATGGATAGATAGATAGACAGACAGATAGATAGATAGAGAAATTTATGAAGTGACGATTTTTGCCTTAATTTGGACATGTTTTAATTTTACTTCCTGTCGAGACGTCATGCCATCCTAGAATCTGTTTTAGAATTATTTTGCATTGTAGTTCCTCTCTCAAAACGTCATATCACTCTGGAATCCCCTCAGTTTCGACGGGTTTTGCATTTAACTTCTCGTTCCAAACGTCATGTCACTCACTTCTCCTCTTCCCCACCCAGCTTCCTCCCACAGGCCGGGTCATTACCGTTGAAATGGAGACGAGTTAGTGTTCTTGTGGTGAGTGTTTTGGGAGTAAAGAGTTTTGGTGTGATGACGCCCTTTCTTATGAGCACCTGTGTCGTGAAAGAACAGGTGAGAATAACACGTGCTTAGTTTGATGGTCCCCCTGTTTTGATGATGATGATGAGGAGGAGGAGGAGGAGGAGGAGGAGATGGAGAAGGAGAAAGTCTCTCTCTCTTTCTGTGGTTATCATTCACTGACTCGTAATTAAGCATATGAAGAGAAAGCACACCCATATGTCCCATATGTTCCGATTTTACAAATGTATGTCTCGACTCTCTCTCCCTCTCTCTCTCTCACACACACACACACACACACACACTGAGGTCATCGCACG
>JAGKTI010012895.1:10823-23877 GCA_018397915.1 Birgus latro
GGGGGAGGGGGTTACAGGAAGTATGTGCTCAGAGAAGGAGAAAGAGAATGTGTGTGTGTGTGTGTGTGTGTGTGTGTGTGTGTGTGTGTGTGAGGGGGGGCATATGAGGTCACTCAGCCGGTAAAAGTGGGTGGGTGGGGTGGTAAGTAGTAAAGGTGAGGGGAGAGAGAAGAAGGGAGGCAAAGGCTAGTAGGGGTGACAAAGGGGGAGAAAGGAGGGGAAGTAATACTGGGCAACTGGGAAGGGAGGGAGGGGAGAGGTGGTTCAAGAGAGGAAGATGGGAGACCGCGGTAAGGGACTGGGGAGAAGGTTAGTAGGAAAGAAGGGAAGTAGCGCTGGGAAAGAGTGACGGGGAGGGGGAGAGGACAGGAGAGGAGAGTGGTGAAGGGTGGAGAAGGAAGAGAGGAGTAGGGGCGGGAGGAGGGTAAAGAGGGGAGGGGAGGGTGGGGACAGGGTGGACATGGGAGGGGAAGTGGCGTATTTCCGGGTATGATTTTTAATTTTCCGTAACACAACTCGTCGCTTTTTTCTTTTCTTTTTTAACTTTTCATACACATATTTTCAACATTTTACCTGATTTTATATTTACGTATTCATTAACTTGCTTATGTTATCTCCTATACCTATTTAACATTTAAAGGCTTTATCTATTACCTATTTCCTTAACTATCCTTGCATTTATTTACATCATACTATTTTCTAAAATATTTCCGTCTTTCATTGTCCACTGTCAAACCTCCATCGTCACAGTCCTTACGGCCAGGGCGTTGCACAATATCCAGAGCCACAAATACCAACCCCACCTCGGATGTCCTTGCCATATTTATCACCACCACGAACACCCCCAACCTTGTTGCCGAAAATGCAATAGGTCTAATCTTCGTTGTCATCACAATACTTTGACTCTATATCCATTTCATACCACGTCTTTCCGACTAGCATCCAATTCTAGTGTTAATCTCTTGTTACATGTCAGTATTCAAGACAGGGATAATAATCCCGGGCCAGGATAAATCTGAACGTAGTACAGGCACCAATATTCACTGGATATACTATAAGCGGCAGGAGTATCCTAAAATATCCCCAAACAGCACCACCAGAAGGGAGACTCAAATACGCTACCACTAGTGAGCTACTCTTTCCTCTCCGCTACGGTCCCTATACATTATCCGACTCTCTTTCTTCACCATTAGTGCATAAGCTTTTCAGTCAAGCGTTATGCCGATTTCTCTTTCTAGAAAATAAAGAGGTATGGCACAAAAATATAGATATATTATTGATAATGATATACTGATCATAAACAAACACAGATATACTTGGTTCCACTAATCTGAACGCTCCCCCCCCCCCGCACACCTCCAATAAACTTTCATATCATATAGCTTGTCCTTTTTTAATTGCTTAGCGTTATTGTATCATTATGGTTCATCTTACTGTTAACCACTCTTAAAATACAGTTCTAATATATGGCTCATTCATATGATTCATTCTGCAGAGTGAAGTAAACCGTTGATCATTATCATTATTGTTATTACTCTCTCTCTCTCTCTCACACACACACACACACACACACACACTAACCTTGCAAGACCACGATGCTAGGAAGTGCTGGAGCAAAATGAGGCAGGTGGGAGGGGGAGAGTTTATATAGGCAGGTATCCCCCACCCCCTTTTTGTCTCCTCCCTCTTCTCACCACACACACCTTTCCACCCCCTGTTCCTTCTCCCTCCAGTATACATCGCTCTTCCTTTCCTTTTCTTCCTACACATATCTCCCGTTGTTTTCATTATCACTACACATTCCTCCCTCTATCCCATCCTTCACTACACACAAGTATCCCTCTTCCTACCACCTTTCTCTCCTCCCTCCTTCCCTCCCCCCCTCCCACTACACACACGTATCACTTCTTCCTCTCCTTTCATCTCTGCACTCTCCTACCTCCACCCTCTTTTCTTCCTCCCTCCTTCCCCTCCCCCACTACACATATCTCCATCCACATCCCCTCCTTTCTTCTACTTTTATTTTTACTTTACACTTTATCCTCTCCCCTTTCATCACATCCTTCCATCTCTTCTTTCTCCCTTCTTCACTTTCTCCTCTACACACACGCCCCTAACGCCATCCCTCCATCTTTCCATTCATTTCTCTTCAGAACAGTTTGACTCCTCCCCTCTCTCAACACACTCTTCCCTTCGCCTTCTCTTTCTGTACACACACACACACACCATTTCCCCCCTCTTCTTTTCTGTACACGTCTTTCTCCACCCAGTATCTCACTACTTAGCCTACGCGTTTCTTTATCCTATTCTGCTTTACACCCCCTTCCTTCATCATGCTCTCTACCTCAAACTCCTTCCTTCCTTTCCTCCAACTCTCACAACAGATCTCATACCTTCCTCTCAAACTTTCCTTCGCCTCTCCCCCTTCCACCTACATACACTCAGTGTAACCCCCTTTTCTCTCTCTCCATACATACATACACACACACACACACAGAGACTTTTCTGTGGCCTGTACACATTGAAATCTAGTTCCCTCACCCATCCCCTCCACACAGACTGCCTATGGGCGTGCTTGGAGGTATGTGCCGCCTTGCTTATTAAGGCTCGTGTGGGAGGGGAGGGGGGAATCACCTAAACCTGTCTTTTTTCCCCTTATCAATAATAGCATAAATCTTGACCTGATACTGTAGTGCATTATTCATCTTAATGTGATAACACGGTATTAAGCTAACCCTGGAAATGAGTTAAACGTCAGACAGGTAAACAGAACAACAGATACACAGGCAGATCACAACGTAGACAGACAGACGGGCAGACAGATAAGACAGATAGATATACAGGCAGAGATATATGGGTAGACAGGAAGTCAGGCAGACACAAACGTATCCCCTGGGTGTCTAAGGACGCTACAAGAAGAGGCTGTAGTGAGAGGTGGAACCTTATCCATAGATTTCTATTTGGATGTGGCAACTCCAGTGCCTATCACTTGTGATGCAAACACATCTGCTTATTTACCCCTGCGTGGTGTATCGCTCTCGTGTGATGATACAACACCCCCCTCTACACACACACACACTGTACTTCGAAAGAGATTGGAATCAAATGCTTTTGTCTCAACAAATCCCATCAACTCAGACTTCTTTTAGGTCTCTCGTACACTCTCTCTCCGCGGCAATGTTACATCGCCCTCTCATTACTATAACCATTAAAATGACCACTGATCTGAACTCTGCTTGCATGTCTCATTACAGCAGCCTCGCAGTACCTGAATATCTAGACGCTCTCATGCCTTTTCTGGCTTTCCTGTGCAAAAACCAAAGAGTACCCTCGATCCTTCATGTACGCAAGTGAACTATGGAATAACGTTCACTAATGCTTTCTTCCTTGATAATGACTTGCAGTCTTTCAACAGCAAAGTGTCAAGGGATCTAGAAATGAATGGGTTTTTATAACAGTTTACCTTACTTTACTTTCTTCGTAAAGAAATAATCTGCGGGATTTCTGCCCGTGATTCGTTCTCTTCGTAAATAAAAATACGGTGTAGCTCCTACGATTTGGAGGATTGCGGATGGAGGTGGCAAACTGTGGCTGGACATCCTTTGTCTCAGATTTGTCTAGTGGTTGGCACGTCCCAGTCGGAGTGGCAGCCTTGCATACATTCGATCGTCAAGAGAGGACGGAAGGTTTTGCGATAGTGATGACACCAAGGGAAGTAGGCTAGTCATATACCCTTAAATGTATTGGGTTGTGGTAGCTAGTCTGGGGCCCTAATTCCTTGGAGTGATATAGGACTGGCTGTCACCGTTACCGAGTGGTGGTCGAACGTTAAATTATCTAACATATGGAAGGATTGAGATTACGGTAAAAATTATTTGGTCTTCCTTTCTTTTCTTACGTTCATTTTTTTTTTCTGTATGGTATGTAGCAGGACAGCTGGGCCTTGGAAAATTGGCTGTCAACCCTTAATAAAAAAATAAATCATTATTTCACTAAAGTGTAACGACGCCCACCTTGGATAAACATCCGAATTAGGCATCTAGTTGTAGATACACGGATACCTAGCTATAAGCATTTAACCACTTATCACCTAGACTTCATTCTACAGTAAAATTACGTGGTATACTCGTTTTCCTCCCTTCTCATTACTCCCCGGTGACATTTCTCACACCAACAGCAGTCACTGGTTCGTTTATGTCTTCCTAAACTATATATATTTCGCCTATTAACATTACATCTTAATATTTTCGTGTGTTGATGATGGGAACTATGTCGATATTAGAAAACTGTCAATTGCATATGATTATTTTAAATAGTAATATGCAAAATAAATCGCTAACGAGGAAGTGATACGAAGTTTCTCATGCCAACTACAATAAGGGCCGAAATCAACAACAATTACACACACAGTCGTATACTCGAAAGCGTGGAAGGCGGCGTTAAGGGCATATGGTAGAGAAACTGATCTAAGTTGTGGTGGAGGAGGAGGAGGAGAAACAAGAGGAAGAGGAAGACACACAGACCGTCTTCCATCGTCTCTCGTACCTCACACTCCCTGACACTGGTTCCCGCTGAGATGTAAAAGAGGCGCCACTGCTCAACCGCGGGAAGACTTTTCTTTATCTGAGAACTAATTTGGTATCTCATTAGTATGGTGACGAGTTTTGGCTTCATCTATATGAGGGCGTTTCTAAACTCTTCCATCCGACTCCTAAGATGTTAAAACTGTCTAGCAGTAGCAAAAATGAAAAAAAAGTACTCGAAAAATACCTCATTATGCAGGTGTTAATAGGCTACTTCTAATTTCCTATTTGCATCCTCCCGAGTCGCTGGATGTAGTTACAATTGATAATCCAATCACGCCATCTCAGAACGGTCGAAACCTAATGAATTCTTGATAAGAAGACCAGGAATCTTCAAGCGGGTTGGAAGGGTCCTAACCGCGCTTCATGACTCAGAATCTTTCTTTCTGGAGTATCAGGCTCCACTCCACCAACATGTGGTGCCCTGCAGAGACTGTATGTAGGATGAGAAGTGCTTGTAAGTGTAACTTGTGTTGGAGTGGCTTTGGACATGAGTGCAGTCGGTGAACCAAGTATAGTCGGCCCGCGCAAGCCGACTGGGTGCAAGCATACTTTATAGTATGCGACACTGGTTCAACCACAGCACCCCTTATGTCCGCCCCCTGGTGGGGCGCGAACCCTCGTTCTTCAGTGTACGAAAACGCACGCTTTACCACTATACCACGAAGGCTCGAATATGGTTGAATTACTGACAGTGGAAGACGAGAATAGTGATAGATGGAGGTTTGGTGTTGGTTTGGCTAACTGTTTTAGACTGGGGTTTGCTTGTGAGCGTCCAATCCACAAACTTTGGACGCTTCTCAATTTATATTTCCCTCTGCATATGACCCCCCCCCCCACCTTTCTTAACGTTCAGGCAACTCTAAATAAATGGATCTTGGTTTTGGTTTCATTTTCTCCAGAAAAACAACTTTTGCATGTTTCATGCTTTGGGTCTCTCTATTTACTTTGAAACAAGTATGTGGGGCTCGAACTCTACAGGTCGTCCCCCGAACGTGCATCTCCACTCACCCCATCCCGTCCATTTTTCAGCAGTAAAGACAGACAGTTCGATGGTGTTGCTAATCGCCATTGTTCCACTTACACTATCCAAATACTAACCCCTTCCCAACGATGACGTATTTTTCATTTACTAGCTGTACTACTGACGCTGTACAGTATGTGTGTGTGGATGGACGATGGATATGAACCCTAACAAATGTTTCTGACAAAACTTTACACATGTCATCACTAGGGGGCCAATAACTGACATCCCAACTTAAATGATGTCCTCTGCTGTGGTGTTTTGGCAATTTTCATGCTCCTGTGATGAAATGTGAATGACTGGGTGCACAGTTTACATACACAATCTACTTTGGATTTATTGTGTGTGTGTGTGTGTGTGTGCACTAAGAAAATGCTTTAAAGCCCTGAAAGTCAATTATTCACCCAGATTCATCAGAGGTTTGTCTTGCTGAGTTCGATGGTACAGACACACTGGGACAGGGAGACAACTGACAGGGGCTACAAGTGGGAACATGAGTTATGATGACTAGTTGTTTTTTTTTTTTTTTTTAAGAAGAATGCTTTCTGATCTGTCACTAAACATATTTTAACACTACATCGGGTGAGTGGATGGACACCTAAAATTGCTATTCAGCCAGTCTTGTGGTAATGTTCCTTACCTTACAAGTGCATTTATCAACTCAGTTACCATTGTCACACCAAAATTATCAGCAAATTTGAACATCTTGGCCACTGTTTCTGAGGTACAAGTCACTTTACCACTTCATCCTACTGGCTGCCTGCTCTTTAACCTTAGGTAGTGGGATTAGCATTGACTTGGCACAAAAAAGACCCTTCCTGTCTCCAATTCCTCATTCAGCAAACAGATATAGTGTTCACACCATGATCTCTTAAAGTTTTCATTGTAACAATCAACATACTTGCATCATCAATGACTGTTTGCTGATCACTTCCTAATTTGCCCTTTCTGATGTACAATATACTGTACTGCATATTACAATGAAATAAATACTGTATACTGTTATACTTAAATCTCTGTTGGGCAGGACATTGCTTAGGAATTCATTCTGGCTACCACTAGAGGATTTTATTCAACTGAAGGAGATCCCTGCCAGAGAAAATGTCATAAACCTACTCTGCTTAATCCTCTGTATGACAGGGAGTCTGGCTACCACCAAAATTATTTGGTCTAGCTTGGAGAGATCACTGCCTATCAAAATGGTTGTAAAATAGTGGTATATATACTGTACAGTTTATCTTCATCAGAATTATATGGTCGGTTGTACATTACTTACAACAGTGCCAGAAATATTATTATTATTATAAAAAAAGCACCTTGCTTTATACTGATAGGGTAAAATAACAAATAACACACAAACCATTAGTATACCCCCCCAGTTATCAGTGTACAGTTTTGAAGTCTTTTCGTACCCCAACAAACTGTGATTAGACCACCATTATCATTACAGTACAGTATATGCATTTGCATCTTTGTTGTCATAAAGTTTCTCACAAGCATATTAGTCACATAAACTGGTAATAAGGAGTGAGAGAGAGAGAGAAAGACAGATTTTGGGATGACCTGGATGAAGCAGTGGGAGAAATGCTCAGAAGTTATAATGGGCGATATGAATGGAAGAGTAGGCAATGGTCCTGAGGATGACATAATGGGTTGTAATGGAGTACTGTACTGGGAGAAAATGATAATGGGAAGCGACTGAGGGATATGTGTCAGGAAAGGAGACTGTGCATTTGTAACTCATATTTCAAACACAAAGATGCACATAAAAATACATGGTACAGAGGGAATGTGGATCATGTTGAAAGAAGCCTGATTGATTACGTGCTTGTAGAGACGCTGGGAATGGTTGCTGATACGAGGGCCATGAGAGGACGATGTGGAGGTCTGTCAGATCATATGATTGTGGTATGCAAGATCAAGCTGAGAGGAGTGAGGTGGACCAGCAGAGAAAGGAGCACTCAGGGAGAAAGACTGAAAGTCGAAAAGCTGAGGATCAAAGAAATGCAGATTAATGCAGGACCAAAGTAGTGGAGGAGTTAGAATCAGTGACCTGGAATTAAATGAATCTGGACAGCCTGTGGAATGCATATAGGAACTACTAAATTAGGAATGCTAAAGCAATGTGTGGTGTGACAGGAGTAACAACAAAGAAGAAAGGTACGGCATGGTGGGAGGAAGAGGTTAAGAGAGCGGTGTAGGAAAAGAGGAAGAAGAGGCTAGAGTGGTTACAGGAAATGGGTTCAGCTGAAATAAGAACTGAATATACTAAGAGGAAGAAGCATGTAAAGGGGCTAGTGAAGAGGAAAAAAGAGAAGGTAAATGATGATCTAGGAAGAAAAATGAATGCAAATTACTCTGAAAATAGGAAGTTATTCGGGAAGGAGGTGCAGATATGTAGAAGTGAGAGCGGAAGGAAATAAGAAAGTGTGAAGGATGTAAGTGGTTGATTAAAATCCCATGGGGATGAAGTAAGGACCAGATGGAAAGAATATTTTGAAAGCTTGAGGAATGGGAATAGAGAGTGCAGAGCTGCTGTAAACAATGATTGGTTTTGGGGATGTGGAAAGAAGGAATACGGTGCCAGGAAACATGACGCACAGGTGAAGAGTGCTGAGAAGCGACTGAAAAATGGGAAAGCAGCTGGGGTTGACGAGGTGTATGCAGAGACGATTACGTATAGTGGTGATAGGGGTTGACGACGTGTATGCAGAGACGATTACGTATAGTGGTGAGAGTGGAATGGAGTGCTTGTTGGAGATACATAAAGTCATGGATAAGTGAAACTGGGCCAGCAAAGTGGAAAAAGGCTGTGCTTGTACTCCTGTACAAAAATAAAGGTGAGCAAAGTGAGAGCAAGAATTATTGTGGCATAAGTTTACTGAGTGTGGTAGGGAAGGTATATGGAAGAATTATTATAAAGTAAGAGAGATATCAGAAGTCCTAGTGAGTGTTGAACAGGGTGGCTTTAGGAGTGGCAGAGGATGAGTGGATCACATATCTGCAGTAAGACACACAGTGGAGAAAGCTTGTGGGAAGGACTATACAGTAATATGTTAATGGCATTCATGGATCTGGTAAAAGCATACAACAAAGCAGACAGAGAAGGATTATGGAAGGTTTTGTGTATGTACGGTGTAGATGGTAAGCTGCTAGGTGCCGTCAAGAGTTTTTATGATGGTAGTGAAGCATGTGTAAGGGTAAATGGGCATCTACGTGAATGGTTCACGAACGGTGTGGGCGTGTGACAAGGTTGTGTGATGTAACCATGGTTTTTCAATTCATATATGGATGGGGAGATGAGAGAAGTAAAAACATGAGTAATGGAGAAAGGGATGGCACTGGTAATGAATGGTGATGGATGAAATATGTTGCATGCTGATGATGCTGAACTACTTGCAATTACCGGACAAGATCTTGGTAGACTAGTGCAGAGTTTTGCTGATGTCTGTGAGTGCCATGCCTTGACACTAAATGCAGAAAAGAGTAAAGTGATGGTTACTGAGAAAGAAGGTGACTCCCCATGTGATGTTACAGTGAGTTCAAATACCTATGTACAGTGACAGAAAAGAGAGGAAAATGTGCAAAAGAAGTGAAAAGTAGAGTAACACAAGGAAGAAAAGTAGCTGGTACTATGGAGGTCTTGATAAGAAACAGAGGCTTGAGTGCTGCAGCTGCACAAGGCTTACCTGTAGGAGTGTTAGTACCAACTTTAACATACGG
Organism: Birgus latro; assembly: GCA_018397915.1. NCBI lineage: Eukaryota > Metazoa > Arthropoda > Malacostraca > Decapoda > Coenobitidae > Birgus > Birgus latro. Next base: position 20,154 of record JAGKTI010012895.1, read on the forward strand.
ATGTGAGACTATGGTGTGCATGAAAATGAAAAGTCAAGAGTGAAAGCAGTGGAGATAGGACTGCTGAGGGTGAAGTACAGAGAGTGGATAGCATACAAAACAATGTGATTCATGAAAGATGTGGAGTGAGGAAGTTTGTGGACACCAGAATCGAAGAGAGTGTAATGAGATGGCATGGTCATGTGGAGAGAATGGATAACAGTAGAGGTGAAAAATATATCTGTGTGAATTTTCAGGAAGGAGGAGGCAAGGTGGGCCAAAGATAAGGTGGAGGGATATGGTGGATGAGTGTGTGAAGAAGAGAGGTAGGGAAGTCAGTGAGGCTTGGGGACCGACAAGAGATCGAGCTGGCTGGATGAATGTTGAGAGAAGTACATGATCAGGGATTTGGCACCCCTTTAAATGTGACAGCTTCCGGATTGACTATCGAATATGTTCATGTGAAGCTACAGAATGTGACGAATGTTTTTGGCATATCAGATAAAGCCAGGATTCTGGGAGCTTGAATGATAAGTGAACAGAAGCGTGGCCCATTGGACTGGACAAACTTGGGCTGTCTGGATGTTGTTACTCTCACCCTGCCCTAGGGTGGGAAAGGAGGTCCGGATGATGATGATGATGATGATGATGATGATGATATGATGATGATGAAGGAAAAAATTAGCATACTCATAACTAGTGTAAATACCAGTAAGTGATATATGCTGAACCTACTGAAAATGTAATTCTGGATCATCAACTGCAGTTTTCTTGTACTAGAATAAGCAGCAGCACATATATACAACTTTTCTTCTATAATGAAACTTGTTGGAGAAGGATGCCTTCTCATGGTGGCACCAATGTAACTGGTCAGTCCCAGTATACGAGGTGCTATCCAAAAGTTCCAGTAATTTGAATATTGTAGGAAAATAAATTACCTTACCTCCTAGTTCTCACTGTCACCTTCGAAGTAGTCCCCTTGGGCATGTATACAGTGGTCCCAGTGTTTTTCCCACGAATCCATGCATCCCTGGAAGGCTTCAAGCGTGATGGTCTTGAGCACCTCCTGTGATTCTGTCTGGATCTCCTCAATTGAGTCAAATCGACGCCCGTTCACTTGTAATTTCAGCTTGGGAAACAGAAAAACGTCGCAGGGGGCAAGGTCAGGCGAATAGGGGAGGGTGGGGAAAAACTACCGTGTTAGTGGAAGCCAGGAACTGCCGGACAACAATTGATGTGTGGGTAGGGGTGTTGTCATGATGCAGGACCCAGTCCTTGTTCTTCTACTGTTCTGGATGTTTGCGGCAGATGTTCTCCCTCAGATGCTCCAAAATTTCACAGTAAAACTTTCCAGATGTTCTCCCTCAGATGCTGCAAAATTTCACAGTAAAACTTTCCACCGTCAGACTGACCAGGTGGGACGAATTCCTTGTGAACAATCCCTTGGATATCGGAGAAAACGATCAACATCCACTTGACATTGCTGCGCCATTCATCCGCCATTGCAAAACTGCCAAACCACCTACACACCAAGATACAATAGTAAGCGCAGCTCAACAACACGCCTGCTCACAGACACGGCCGGGGCCACACTGATGCACAAGAGATGCTGCTGACTCCTCCTAGCAGCAAAATGCAAAACTGCAAACGGTTGGCTCCCTCTCTTCAAATTACAGGAACTTTTGGGTAGCACCTCATACAAACACTCAACTCCCCCCATATCCCCCCAAAGGAGGGTGGTGAACTGCGGCAGGAATAAAGTTTCACCTGCAGTTCACTAGGTCCCTGTTCGGCTGAGCCTGGGGCTGCACTAACAACTACTACTATCAGGCTAACATTTGTTGTCATCACAGTAGACCTGTCTCCCAATAAAAGGCAAGTGCAAGCCACCTGGAACAATCCAGGTTCTATGTTTCTCCCAAAGTATATTTCTTACTTCTCTCATGATAGTCTCCTTAACATCTTAATCTTGTTCTAAATAAGAGGGTACAAATTATACTGCATGTGTGGGGTGGTCTCCTCCCACTTGTACTGTTTGCACCACATATATTGAGTGATGCAGCTACTACTTCCCCCACAATAAAGCAACAAAGACTTCAAAATAAATGCACTATACCCATCCCTATACAACAAATTATTGTTTAATGGTAACTCTGATCCTCCCAGTAATTTTTAATGCAACATTATAACAAAATATCTCAAAGGGCTACTGAACACCACTAGTAAACTTTCGCAGTTCAAAGGGCTATAAAAAAAAAAATAAAAAAAAAAATAAAATAAATAAATAAATAATAATAACTGGCATAGCCATTTCCACATTTTCCCCATTCCCCAGTGTACCCTCCTCTGTAACAGCCACCTATTTCTGTGTCCTTCAGAACAAAGCATATGGGAAACTGGATAAATATGGTAACGAAATAAATATGAGTAATGAAACGGCAGATATATGAAGGTGTATATATAAAAGGTGTGTATATAAAATTTAAAAAAAAAAAGTATAAATATCTTACTCAAAACATCTTCACTCACAGTCAAAAGCAAATTCATCCAGTTTAACTTACGATGAAATACAATCAGAAAAGGGATCCTAACTCATTCCTATATGCATATAAAAACTTTAAAAACCTGATCAAAGAAAATGCCATGACTCTTCAACAAAAACACAGAATGGATGATCATATATATGCAACATCTGAATATACTGATAAAATTTTGAAACACAAATACAGTACTTCACATTCTACAGCAACACAGCACAAGCATTTTCTATGTTTAGTAAGAATGGCATAACCTATGAAGTGCTCAATGAAAATTTGCAAGTCTAAACAAGCACTTTACAGTACACAGATCTTTTACAGTAAACTCTCAAATATCCGTTGACGCAATGACTGGCCCAACATAATATCTGGCACTGCAAGCTCGGTTCTATTAAAATAATATCCGGTGAAATTATGCAATATCCAGTGCCAAAACGGGACATAACCAGCAGTTCTATGCAATATCAGGTGTCGAGGCATATCAACCGGCTCATTAATGGTAGCCAACCGACGCTTTATTAACGTATTTTATCATTACTGTATTTTATGCATAACTTTCATCTTTTACTCATGGCAAAGTTTTAAGGATAGGGGGCTGAGACGGATAATAACGCAGTATCAGGCTCAGCACCGAATATTGAGCCGATGGTGGGATACTATGGATTATCAGGCGTTTGCAATATCCGATGCAGGGCTTGGCTGAATTATGCCATATTATTGAGAGTCTCCTGTTCCACTATTTAGTGATACTGTAGTGTGTGTATTATATATATATATATATATATATACTGTATATATATCGTCATCAGCCATCGAGGTCTACTGCAGGACCGGCCTATCCCTACCGAAGCAGGGACGATACAAGCCATGCATCTCTACCCAGTGGCTTAGGCTGTCTGGTAGAGACTGTATGTAGGGTGAGAAGTGCTTCTGAGTGTAACTGTTGTGTTGTAGTTGCTATGGATGTGTGTGTGTAGTCTGTGAACCAAGTGTAACCGGCCCGCCTTAAGCCGATTGGGTACAAGCATACTAGTATGCGACACTGGTTCAACCACAGCACCCCCTGTGTCTGCCAAAGTGGACAGTGGCTTGATGAACGCTTCCCACAATTTTTAGAACTTTGGCGGGAGGCGAGTCCACGCCCATCAGCATGTGAGACGCATGCTCTGCCACTGTACCACAGAGGCTCATATATATATATATATATA
>JAGKTI010012896.1:517-16978 GCA_018397915.1 Birgus latro
GGGGATACTGCCTGGCCCCACCTAACCCCCCCCCTTCCCATGCTCCCCCTCACACTGGGCAATTCACCTGTTAGCAGTAACCTGGCCAGTAAAGGTATGTTGCCCCACGGTCTCTCCAATGACGAAATTCACGGTGAAAATGATTCCTGAGGTGGAGGACAAAGAAATAAAGAAGCTAGAGCAAGAAACAAACAGAAGTGATGAGGTGGTAATGTCATAAAGGAAGGTGCCATATGTGGATGTGTTTTGTGACTGAACAATGCTTCTATTGCCTATATAAATGTGTGAAAACCAATATAGTCTTGTACTACACATGAATTCGTACCAAATACATAAATAAATACGTAATTTAAAGTGGCTTGAATTAGTTAACCCTTCCATAGTTCGTTTTCTTTAGCCATGTACCCTGAGAAAGAGGAAAAACGTAAGGCTGACTCATCACCTGTAGCACCATTTATAGCCTCAGGAGGGCGATTTCTTTATGAATTCTCGATGTTTCTCACCAAAAGCAAAGGTTTGAGCAAAAAAAAAAAAAATCCAAAATTGCTCGGGACTGGGGGGTATCGGAGGTGGGAAATCGGTCGGGACGTGACGGGTTAAGCATGGAAATTTAAAGCGCCATTTTAGAACCACTCATGCAAACTTTTATTAACTTAACCCATCTGGAAGTAACCTGAGAAAAAATAAAACTGAGCAGCTTACTATAATGGTTACATGGCAACAAAGATTACTACACAGAAAAACATCTGTTAGTTAGTCTCTGGCCAAAGCAACATTGGAAATTGCATGGATTCTGGCTAGGCATAAGAAGGCGTTTTCTGACGCAGAGGGAGTCAAGGAGTGTCTTATAACTTCAGCAGAGATAATGTACAGTGACTTCAGCAAAAGAGATGCCATTATCAAGCAAATAAAAGGGCTTCAGCTGTCAGACACAGCCATAATGAAAAGAACTGAAGAGATTGGTGATGACATTCGTGGTCAGTTAAATACAGATTTATCAGTTTCACCCTGTTTCAGTACTGTATTGCAATAGACAAGAGTACATATATTTGTGATGCAGTTCAGCTTTGTGTATGGGTTTGGTTTCCTAAAGAGGGCTCATTTCAAGAAGAATTGTTGTGCATACTACCAGTGAAGGGACAAACAAGAGGAGAGGATATTCTAGCAAGAGCTTCAAACATTTTTTAGTGAGAACAACTTAACCCGCTGAGCCCCACAGACGTATGATGCACGTCACTACTTTTTTCCATGGATAGACCCACTGACGTGCATCGTACGTCACTCAATTGCAAGGCCCATCGTGTGCACATTTTTCAACATTCGTGGGTGATTTTTGGTAGGCATGTGTAGGAGACCTTCCTCTACCTGCTGTCAAGCGGGGTTACTGCCTGGCCCCACCTGACCCTCCCTCCCCCTCCCCCCACACTCGGCAATTCACCTGTTAGCAGTAACCAAGCAAGTAAAGATATGTTGCCACACGGTCTCTCCAATGAAGAAATTCAGGGAAAGGAAGGTGCCATATGCTGGAATTTTGAGTGACTGAACAATGCTTTTATCGCCGATATTTTTGTGTGAATACCAATAGAGACTTGTACTACACATAAATTCGTACCAAATAAATAAATAAATATGTAATTTAAAGTGGCTTGAATTAGTTAGCCCTTCCATAGTTCGTTTTCTTTAGCCAGGTTCCCTAAAAAAGAAGGAAAACATAAGGCTGCATGACACCTGTATCAACATTTTTAAGCTTAGGAGGTCAATTTCTCTATGAATTTTCGATGTTTCTCACCAAAAGCGGAGGTTTGAGTAAAAAACCGGTCGGGACTGGGCGGGTTAAAGTAGGAAAATCAAATATCAGTGTGCACCAATGGCACTCCTAGTATGAAGGAGAAAGTATAGGAACTTGTTGACCTGATGAAGAAGAGTGCAGACATCCCATATTTCGTAGATTTTCACTGCATATTACACCAGGAGGCACTGTGGCAAAACTTAGGAACTGTGTACTTCAAAATGTGATGCATTTGGTTGTAAGAGTAGTGAATTTCATTGTTTCACGACCACTAAATCACCGCCAGTTTCACGGATTGCTGGAGGAATATGAGACAGAATATGGCGATTTGATGATGCATAACGAGGTGAGATGGTTATCTCGGGACAAAGTACTCAAACAATTTTTCAGTCTCCTTCCTCAGATTCGTGAATTTCTTGTTAGTAAAGGAAGAAATGAGCCAGATTTGGAGAATCCAGAGTAGATTATGAAGTTAGCTCTGTTATCTGATATTACTTGTCACCTGAACTCACTGAACCTGCAACTGCAAAGGAAAGAGAAGCACCCAGGTAGCATGCAGCTACTGCATTCCAAAATAAGATAACAGAACTATTCATACCTGACAGACAGTTTGCACATTTCTCAAAACTCAGAACAGCCACCTCAAATGACCTGCAACTTTTGCATTACTTCAGTTATGATGAGTTTAAAACCATACTGGAAGAGTTGAGAGAAGAGCTTGAATCACGATTTAAGGATGTAAGAAAGTACAAGGAATTTTCAGTTTTACTGAGAACCCTCTTCATGTCCTGGCATCATCTCTGACCCCAGTCAACCAAGATCTCTGTCATGATCATGCTGCCGTACAGTGCGAGATAGTTGAACTTCAAGCAAACGACATCCTACAAGCTGAACTGAAAAACGGTGTCTACCACTTTTGGAACATGGTTTCTGATACAGATTATGCAACTCTGAAGAAATGTGTGCAAAAAGTATTGTCATTTTTCGTTAGTACATACACATGTGAATCGGCATTTTCGACAATGAACATTGTGAAAAGGAAGCAAAGAAACCGACTAACCAGTGCACATCTTGATTGTCTAACAAGGATTGCAGTTACAAATTACATGTACTCCATGAAAGAAGTAAAAAAGGGATCGGCACATTTCCGCTCACCACATCATTAAAGTACCAGCAGTGAGGTAAATATCCCACTGTGATTATGTAACATTATGTAGGAAAATTATGAGTTTTTGCTTAAGGTGCGGCTCTCATAGTGATTGTAGTGTAATAAAGTGGCACTCTTGCAAAAATTGGTGAATACTACTGATCAACCATTTGCTACGATGACATCATCAGCGGCCAATCACCAGCCTCGAATTACACACCCACGACTCGCCCCGTAGTGTTACAGATGATTTAATTATTCCTTTTAAATTTGACATTATATAGACATTATATTATTTTTCAACCTTGCTTATTCCTATGTAAATGTTAGTGTATGTAGTGTATAATCTTGTATATAACCACGTATAATCGTGAGAAGGCCTACGTGATTGCATTGCTGCGTTATGTGACGCCAACCGTGGATCGTCTGACGGGACTGTGGGAGCTCAACGGTTCAGGGCTCTCTTTTAAGGTAATTACCTTAGTTTAAGGTAATTTGGGTACATTATTTTTTTCTTGGAAGCAACTGTTTTGCAGGCTCCTAGCCTTTGGTTCCTTCTTCCTCACATTAAAAAAAATAAGGAAATTTTTAAGGTAATGAACTTTCTAAGGTAATTCTAAGGTAATTTGGGTACATTTAAGGTAATTTTAAGGTAATGACAAATCTAAGGCAATAGCCTTAATGAAATATTTGTAGTTCTCAAAACAAGACTAGAATGCACTAACAACCGTCTTCTAGAAAGAGTGGAGATGACTACGTCAATGTCTCTGTCTATCTTATGTATCTGTATCTCCACTCCACCAACATGTGGTGCTCAGCAGAGATTGTATGAAGGGTGAGAAGTGCTTATAAGAGTGATTGTTGTGTTGGAGTGGCTTTGGATGTGTGTGTAGTCTGTGAACCAAGTGTAATCGGCCTGCCTAACCCAACTGGGTGCAAGCATGTTAGTATGCGACACTGGTTCAACCACAGCACCCTTAATGTCCGCAAAAGCAGTAAGTGGCTCAGAGAATGTTTCCCAAAGTTTTTACAGCTCTGGTAGGAGGCGAACCCGCATCCACCAGCGTGCGAGACGCACAGTCTACCACTGCATCACAGAGGCTCTAGTTCACAACTGTTATGTGAACTGTATGCGTACAGTTCATGGTGACGTTTGGTACGCCACTAGTCGCCTGGGCGGCCCGGTGGCCCCAGCTCACAGAAAAATGAAAGAGGAGAGCCAAAATTCCCCAATCTTAAAAAAGTAGTTGGTTGTGCACTATCCTTACCGCACTCCAATGCATTTTAGAAAGAGTCTTCAGCCATCTGCGAAGAATTTAAACAGATAATAGAAGTAGTTTGAAAAGTACCAATCTGGCGAATTTATAGCATACCAAAAATGATCTGAAAATGAAAGGCATCGCAGCCATCAGTTAACTTCAGATAAACATCTCCAGTTAGGCTTAGAATGAGTAAAAAGCACTGCTACAGATGAGGAAGCCAAGGATCTCAAACAAAACCGTCTGAGTAGATTTTCTACTGTCATTTAGATTGTATGATTAATGTTTCTCATGTTTTATAACAATTGGAATGTTCACATTAATTATTGTAGAGTCATAATTCATATATTAAACTGTAATTTTCCTAAAGAGATTTCGTTTAAAGGAATGTTTCATTGCAAAAATAAATACCTAGCTATTTTGTTAGGATTTTTTTCCCCCACTGAAATTCTTTTAATTTTCATGCTTATAAGGACTTGGTGTTTGGTAAAGCTATTTAATTGTTGAAGGTAAACTGTAATAAAGTTATTACATTTCATGGTTTATTAATATCCCAAACTAGATGTCCTCAGCTGTAAGCAGTGTTATAGTGATTGAAAATGCTGCATTCATACCCGGATGTAAAAAAGAAAAAAAGTAACTAAGGCATAATATAAGTTACTTTTGCAACCGGAAAATAAGGTAATATTTAAGGAAATCTAACAGTTCTAAGGTATTTTTGTGAAATCTAGGATGAATATCGACAGCATCTGCTACTTGTGGGAGTCCTGCACCGGTTCCTAGGCAGAGACTAGAGCTCACGGCGGGTGATACCTGTACATAGCCTGTCCCTGAATAAAGCCAAACAAACAAACAAAAAACGAAAGGACTTTTACCCACATCTCTCAACAAGCTATAAATATTCAAGCTTCATTAACCCTCTCATACACAAGGGCTCGGTTATAAATCCAACCGCTCGCACTTTTTCTACGCAGTTTGCGTCCAAATAAAATTCAACCACTTGCACTTTTTCGATGCAGGTTGAGTCCAGCCATATAGGTTGCGGTGTTTTTTCACCACAATTTTCGGATGCATGATTCAACTTTCTCACCTGCCTTATTTATAACTGTATTGTTATGAAATGGCTATGATATAAATGAATAAAGGATCTTCCAAAGGAATGAAAAAGGGAAAATAAATTACCATATTTTATCATTCACTCATTTATTCAACACTAATTCCTCACAAACATATAAACCTTCTGTTAATGCTTGCTGAGAGAAAGTTGTAAAGCATTCAACAAGCATTCATGAAATGTTTATATATCTAAAAAAAAAAAAAAAAATGGCCTTGAATAAATGATTGAACGAAAAAAATATAGTAATTAATTTCTTTTCTTTTCTTTTCTTTCATTAGTAAGATCATTTATTCATCTATAACATCTAGTAATTTCATAACAATACAGTTATAAATAAGGGCAGTGGAATGAAATGATTGAAACATTTTACGATGTTGAACCAGCTGCTACTGGAGTGGATGGGTGTGGTGCAAGACCATAAGATATTTCTGTTCTGTAAGCCCTAATAATCTTTCTAATACACCTAGAAGTGTCATTTTTTTACGAAAATCATCGCAAACAAATGCCCTACAACTTTCCCACAATAAGCATTGATGAAATGTTTTTATATATGTAAGACATCGGCACTGAATAAATGCGGGAATGATAAAATATGGTAATTTATTTTCTCTTTTCTTTGTTTTCATTCATTAGAAAGATCTTTTGTTAATTTATAACATGTAGCAATTTCATAATAATACAGTTATAAATAAGGGTAGGGGAGAAAGTTGAAAGAAAACCTTTTCCTCAAATCACTGAGTGAGGGTTGTGTGGTGCGTACGGTCTGGGCCAGCCCACAGGGGGTCCTGCGGTACTCGAAACCGGTTCAACGCAGGCTGCATAAAGAGTTCAAGATTAATGGTAGAAGCGTTGTGAGTAGGGACAGGCATTTAACGCCTTTCTCTGCATCTTATCAGTGTGCCCATTATTATTAGTGAGCTCTAACCTGTCTTAACCACGCTGCCCTGCTCTCCTCCAAGCTGTGACCCCAGTTGGTCAGCTCCATTCTGCCTGTGACCTACATCTACTGCAGTGCATGTCCTGCCATGTCCTGGCCCCCTTGTGCATGACCAGCATTCGCCCTGTTACTCTGGATCCGGAGCCTTTCTGCTGCCTCCTGCTGAAACTCCCATCACCTCCTGCCTTTTGGTGTGTGGAGCTGGTTTGTGTGTGTCCTGCACCTTCCTGATGAAGTGGCTGAATGGTTAGCATCACTGACTGCGTAGCTGCTGGCCAATTAGCACCAGGGTCGAATCCTGGTATAGGCAGCGGGTTCAAAATGGCTCAGGTGTCCATCCACCCTTTGTGTATTGGTAGATAAAATGAGTATCTAGAGTAACACCTAGGGGAGGTAACTGTGGTGACCTGGATGATGCAGTGGCCTTGTATCCCAGGTTATTGGATGAATAACCTGCTGCAGGTTTAAAGGCCTATGGTACAGAGATGGTAATCGCGGCTAAGCGCCTCGTGGCATATGCTCCCACCTTTACCTCTTACCTTTGGTTCAGCCCTGCCCACTGTGCAAAAATCAAGCTGTTACCACCCAGCCCCACACCTTGCAGGCCGCAGTTAAATCAAGCCGTATTCACGAGTCTTCCACTTATGCCGCCCAGCCAAGAACACTTGGCCACACCCGCCACTTAATGTCATAGCTACATCACCACACAGGTGTGTCTCTTCCCACATCATGCCATGTCATGGACATACATCATCTAGCTTTCTTCAAACCCCTCATCCACCCTGCCTGGAGGTAGGAACTTCTCTGCTCAATACAATCTCAACCATCAAAGTGAGAGGATCGTTTGTGTCACTTTCTCTTGAGATCGACACTTTCTCTAAAGATTGTGATTCTAACATTATTATTATTCGTATTATTATTCATTTCTGATATTATACAGTGCTTTAGTTCTTTACATTATTAGATTTACATTATTAGATTTTTCATTTTTCTTGATCTTTTTCTTTCCTCTTTCTTTATTCATTCTTTATAAAATAACCAGTTTTCTTTAATACAGTGTTCACTATGTCTAATCCATTCTTTTATGTATGGTTGCCGCTGTGCATTTTTTTTTCTTTCTCTACTCATACTTAGACTCTTCAATTATACATGAGTAATTTAATAGAGTTAAATTCTCCCCAACTCACGAGTGAACCAGAGACGATCATGATGAAGGCAGTGATGATGATAGCGGAATAACTTTGCTTCGTAGCAGTAACTTTTCGGGAACACCAGAAATTATAAACCAGATATTCTTACTTCTTCTCCCCCAAAAAGACTCTCCTCCACCTTTTCATTTTCCTACTGACCTATCTTCAGTTAACTTTGACAATACTCCATCTACAATACCATTTACTCACTCTTACTACTACTTCAACCTTAGTTTCCCTTTCTGTCTTTTAATCTCTGCCCAGTAGAGAGTCTCCTTCCAAACCTTCCCCATCTCAACCACATAGGCGAACAATGATAATAGATGCAAGTGTGTAATTCTATGCTTGTTCACCCTCGTCTAAGGGTGGTGCCTCTACTAATCATCCCTCATACTCATGACGCAATCGCTTACCCAACATGATCGTTCGACCACGTGTCGGACCGAAAAATCCTTTATTGTTTACTGGCATTGTGGTGTCTCTGGACATAGTAGGTTGAATTGTTATTGCAGGCAAGGACCATTCCGTGAGGACAGACAATCCCACTGGGACTGTTGGCAACATTTAAATATGCTGTCCGTCCATGGATATTGTAGGTACTATAAGAATGCCTGGCAAATACGTTCATCTCCACGGTCTGTCAGTTTATTTTGTTAATATCATAAGGAATCCACAAGTCATGCTACTAGTGAGTGTTAACTTGCACGACAGCGTTTGGGGGAAAACAAGCGCTGCACTCACACCCCTCCTCTACAGCAGTTACTGAAGACAATGAATTACCCGAGTCTCATGTTTGTGCAACAGGCTCTTCACGGGTAGTTGTGCATGGAAAATGTGGTCAAGTGAATCTCTTTATGGACTCAGATTCTGTCATCAACTTAGTGACTGAGGAAGCATTTGCAAGAATTAAAGGCCACACTTCTAAACACATTAGCTTCCTTGAGCTCTCTGATCTTGTCTTTGTGGTGTAGATGGATCAGATATAGATGCCAAGGACAAAATTCAGCTTCAAATTTCTCTGCATATTCGGCAGACCCATTCCTTGCTGATTTATATGTCTCCTTGGATCAGCTGTCCTGCTGATATTTATTGGGTATTAAAACCATGGCAGGCAATAACACTGATGTGTAACCGGCACGTGGCACTGTTATTCAAGATTGGTTTGCGTCAGGAATCTCAAACCTGACTGCTCGGCTGCTGTCCCTCCTATCGATTCACCATCCTCTGACATACCTGATTCCGTTACTGACATACCTGGTTCATTACTGTGTCACGAATTTTCTACATTGTAACGTTGTGTTGAGTGAGTCGTGACATCGTCCCGTAAATTTCAATTGTCTGTTGGCGCGGCGTTAGCCGTTACACGCCGGCGCGCGCATCTCCCACGCTCGTCGCGCCGCCGATTTGAATGGGAGCTCAGTTTGCTTGTAGACGCGGCGCGACGCGGGACGCCTCTCAAAGGCTCTGTGCTTTTCTAGCGTTTTTCAGATTTCAGCTTGTATTGGCGTGTCTCCTGCAGCCCCACCCACTTTGGTGATCGTCACAGCAGCTCTGTTTCATCCATACCGATCAGTATTTTCTGGTTTTTCCCTAGGCTAAGCTTTTTGAAATATTTAGCCGTTATCTGAGTGTTTCAGCGAGTGAGTGGATTCCTTTATTTGATTTGAATTTCATGTAACGTAAATTCATTTCTTTGTAATTAATAAATTCACAGTTCTTTTCTTGAGCTTTGTTAAAGTTGTTAACTGTGTTTAATTAGTCCACTCTGTTATTTAATACAGTTTGCTACTCTGCGTTAGCACAACTTTTGAATTAAATCACGGCCAGTACTTAGGCCAGCTTTGAATCACTATAAATCCGTTGTGCTAGCTGGGAGTTGGCTCAGCCAAGAGCCTGTTATTATTATTATTATAATTTTTTTTGATTGTTGGGGGGGGAGAAGAAACTTTCTCGTAGGCCAACGGTACAATATTGCAGCTCTGCTGCGTGCCGTTAAGGAAGTTTGTAATTCTCGACCCTAGAGAATTGACATAGCACACTTAGCTATACATTGTATACCAATTATACAATATTTCATTATTTCTTGGGAATACTTAAATTTCCCCTGACATCTGGCGACACGCCAGGGTAAAAGTCTCATTTTCCCCTGACATCTGGCGACACGCCAGAGCAAAGTCTCATTTCCCCCTGACATACTGATCCCCTGTGCTCCTCAGATTCTCGCCCTGATTATGAAATGGATCATCCCAGTGAGCCATCCGGTGGCACTGAGCGTTTCTGGACTCGTCTTTACCTACCTCATTGCCATTAGACCACATCCAGTCCTCAACAGCCAACAGATCGATGGTAAAACAGTGCATGGTTTTACCCTCAAATATATATAGTAAGGTTCCTCTGAGGATTGTTGGGTCACCAAGTGGTGTTATTGCTATTTCTCAGACTGAGACCTGTCGTGTTATGGGGATGAGTTACAAGTCTGTGATGTGCTTGGTATTATTTGAACTTTGCCAAACCTATTAATGCACCACTTGAGCTGTGTAGTGGGACACATATTAGTGATTTTTGGGTATACCCAGCAGTTGTACATGTATGACAAGATTTCCCACATTCTGTCACACAGGTGTGCTCAGTTACTCACTCTACTGACAATACTACCCCAACTAATCTTGAATCTCTTGTGAAACAGGGCGACTATCTGGAGTACAGAATTCAGTTACTTGAACTTGTGTGTGACTTCCGCGAGGTTGTAGCTCTGCCCAGTGAGAATATGGGCAATTCTAACTTAGTAAAATAAACAGTTACACTGCAGCCTGGCACTCAACACGTTTATGTCCCTGCATATTGCATGCCTCATAGTCAGTGTAACAAAGCTGACCATCTCGTTAAGAAAATGTTGGAATATGACATTATTGAACATTCTGACAGTCCGTGAAACAGTCTATTTTTTCTTGTTCCAAAGGAGGGTAGTGAGTGACGCCCTGCCGTAGACTACCCCTGCGTCAATGCCTTGACTGTTCCGGACATATTCCTAATTCCAGTGCTCTCTGATTTGTTGGAATCACTAGGTGAAAGTAACTGTCTCATCTTCTCCCGTGATCTGTTAAGTGGCTATTGGCAAGTAGAAATGAAGGAATCGTCTTGCCCAATCACTGCCATCTGCACCCTGTCCGGCCATTAACAGTTCCACAGACTTCCGTTTGACTTGATAAATGCCCCGTCCGCGTTCTTGCGATTAATTCACACAGTTTTTGCCAGTATGACAGGTCACTCAGTCTTTGGTTATCTTGATGATGTCATTATTGCTAGCTGTTCTGTCTACCAACACTTGGAGAAATTAACACAGGCATTCACTAGGCTTCAACAAGACAGACTAAGGATCAAACTGTCAAAGTGTCATTTCCTACAGAAGAAAATAAAGTTCCTCAGACATGTCGTCGATGCCCATGGCATACACAAGTCTGGTGAAAATGTAACGGGAGTGACCAACTTTCCTATCCCTACAAACACTGATGCAGTGCATAGCTTCCTCATCCGTGGCTATTACCATTGTTCCATCATGGGGTACGCCCATATAGCTGTGCCATTGACTAAAACTACCAAAGAAGGACAAGCCTTTTGTGTGGTCAGATGAACAGGCTACTGTGTTTATCACCCTGAAAACTGTTCTTGCACAAGCCCTGATCTTGGTATTCCCTGACTATTCTAAACCACTGTTACTCTGCACAGATGCTTCCGGAGTAGGAGGCCTCAATACCGTTCTCATGCAAGTTGATATATAATGTGTGTGTGTGTGTGTGTGTGTGTGTGTGTGTGTGTGTGTGTGTGTGATGGAAACGTATCTGACCCTATTTTTCTTCTCTCATAAACCAGTAGCAGGAAGGGGATGCAACTTCGTGCAACGTCACCTTGAATCGTTGTGCACGTGCTTAAGCCAACAACTGCGGCATTGTTTCCTGGTCTACCTCCCCTGTGCAAAAAAACGGGAAAAAATATTTTTTCTCAAAATTAATATTTGCTCATATGAAATGAAAGAGTGCATGGAAAAGTATAGGAAAAACAAATATGGGTTCATTTTTTAACCTTCTTTCAGCCGTGGTGAAGTAATGAAGATATTCCTGGTCTACCCTCCCATGTGGAAAAAAAAAGAAAAAAAATGGGAAAAAAATCTCAAGAATAATTTTTGCTCATATGTAATGAAAAAGTGTATGGAACAGCACAGGAAAAACAAATGAGTTAATTATTTGCTTTAGTTTAGTTCAGCCATGAGGAAATATGGGAGAAATATTTAGCGTGCCCATTAAAACAAAAACAAAAACAACAACAACAACAAAACTGCCCATTTAATCCCGGCGGTGGCTGAGTGGTTAGCATTGTTGACTGTGAAGCTGCCGGCCCGTTAACGCCAGCGTTCGAATCCTGGTGCGGGCAGCTGGGGTCACTTGACTCAGTGTCCATCCACCCTTTGTGGGTTGGTAGGTAAAATGAGTACCTAGGGTAACACCTAGGGGAGGTGACTGTGGTGACCTGGATGATGCAGTGGCCTTGCGTCCCAGGTTGTTGGATGATTGGCCTGCCACAGGCTGAAAGCCTATGAACGGAGATGAGCACCACGCTAAGCGCCTCAGTGGCGTATGCCCAGCCTCTCTCTCCATATAATGTACATTGCAGCTATAAGTTTTCCATCATATGATGTACGTCGCAGCTGTCGGGTTAAATATGTTGAGGAGTGTCACTTAGCCCAGTCGCTGATGAGCTGTGTGTGGTGGAGGATGTGTTCTTCTTACTTGTTGCATTTTCATCAATATTTATCATGCTGTCTAGCCTTTCACCTACAGGTATCCCTCTCACTCTTCATTCATCCACCAATCCATTTATCCTGTTCTCTATTCCTCTCTCTATTCATCCATTTATCTATCCATCCTTCCTTCCATCCATTCCTCCTTTCATTCATCAGTCAGTGTGTGTGTGTGTGTGTGTGTGTGTGTGTGTGTGTGTGTGTGTGTGTTAGCACATTAGTTGACACCATTTGGATCCTATTTTAAGCAAACTCAGTAGAACGATTGAGGATCAGCCGAGGAGTTACCCGCTTGTTACTGAAAATGATGTTTCAAAGGTCAAGGTCAGAAGGCAAGGTCAGCCAGAGATTTTGTGAATCCAACCAAAGTTTGTGGAAGAGTTGAGGAAAAAGTAAAAATAAATGGCTCGATTTTAATTTTAATATAATCATTCAGATGTCTGGGTCATAGGGAAGGTCCATGGCCATGGTCAGTGAGCAAGGTCAAGTCGAACAGTTTTGATTTTATTTGTACCAATCTTAGTGGAAGACTTAAGGGTCAGAATAGATCAAATCTATTCATTTTTCGGACAACCCATTAAAGATCAAGGTCAAAAGGTAAATTCAAAGTTCGACCCATGTCTGTGTGGCTGACAATTTTTATTTAATTCGAATCCAACTGTCTGGATGAATTCAGAAATTCCTAAAAGGGTGACCTTTTCTTCTTCTTTTTAACAATGTCAAACGTCAGAGTCACATGGCAGGGTCAACTTGACAGTTTTTATCCGATGTTGACTGACCGATGTAGAAAGTCTTAAGTTAAAATAGAGATAAAGAGATTCGATTTAGAATATTCAATTAAAGGTCAAGGTCACAGGGAAATGTTAAAGGTGAAAGTCACTGGTCAAAGACATTCTTAATCTGATCTAACTTGTTCGAAAATTGGCGAAAGTGTTAAGGGTTAGGTAAGAATGAGTAAATCTGACTTTGAGAATAACCTGTTGAAGGTTAAGATCACAGAGGATGGTCAAATATACGACCCTTAGACCGGCTGCTGATCCCGGAGGTTGCGCTCAGTGAGTGCTTCTTCTTATTTGAATTATGTGTCGTAAACTAAAGCCATATTCAGTACTACTCACATTCTAATGCATAAAGATTTTTATCGTCACCGTAACATTGGTAATAATAGGTGTCTTCTTCATTTTATCAAGATGCTTTCTACTTTGAAGCTCACTGGTTAGGTTTGTTTGTGCTGTGAGCTGTAAATTAAATCTCTGACCTAGGTATAATGGCAGGTAGTTCCTTTTGACTCCGCTGTCTTATCTTCTGGCCTGCCTTCGAACTATGAATAATTTATTTGACTTAGGAAGGGGGATGAAGAGAAAAAAATTAATTGCGTTCCGATGGTTTGTTAAGATTATCTAAATTTGAGAAGTAGGAGGATGGGACGAGTTTAGTTAATTTAAAGGTGTGGGTGGGGGGACAAGTTGGGAGTTTGTTATTACGTAGTAAGAGGAGTGATGTGCTGGCCGAAAAAATCACGATTTCAATCCTATGATGGGTCACAAAATAATTATATTATCTGAATTACATTATGACAGATCTTTATTAATTTCTTTCAATACCCACCGATATGTCGTAAAGTTGTCTCCAACAGTTAGACCTATGTGAGAGAATCCTAACTTTTATTTTATTTGGACGGTGCGCATCAGTGTTCAGGTGGTGACGGCCCCACCATGTACTGGAAGTGGACGATGGGTAGGCAATTAGCGTCAAAGTAGTGGCAGTCTCAACGTGTACTTAATATGGACGGTGGGTATTATTCTCCTAGTGGTGACAGCCTAGCATGTATTTAATATGGACAGTGGGTATAAATGCCCATATGTTGTCATGTGAAAGTGTGTGACACGTAGGAGGACTGTTGGGCCTTTGAGAACGAAGCACAGTATTAAAAAGAAGTGCTTTGTGGTCGACGTTCATTCGCTTTTAATTCCCAGTATGAGATTCACAATATAATTTAGGAAAAAATCTACTCTGTCTGCCGCTATTTATCTTTGCAGTAGGGACAAGAGACTTGGGGATATGCTTCATGTTCATATCCTTGTTCATACTACTAAAACAAATCATAGTTACGACCGAGACTTGATGGTAAATTTGCCTGTAAATCAACAAGCGCATTCGCTGACCCTATAACCTGCACTGCGCCAGGGAACCATCAATGGGGGTAAAGAAATAAGCGTGGCAAACAAAACAATAGGTACAATGGGCTGGGAGTTTGATGGGGTGGAGCTGGAACGAGAAAATATACCCTTTGAAAATGGGCGATATAGGAGCAGAGGTTTGGGTAGAGTGAAGATTTATTTAAAAATGTTTTCCAACAATGAAAATGACTAAGGGATAAAAGAAGTAGCCACTGGAGACAAGGAAATGAGTGAAATAAGGTGGTATTGTGGTGACGGTGGGGGATCGACCAGTAGTGTACATCATGTGAAAATGGGTGCTTTAGGATTACTGGTTTGAATACAGTGCAAGTTTATGTTAAGCTCGCCTAGTCCAAACTTGTTTTGTCCCGCATCCCACCTAATATGTACTGGCTAACCACACCAGGCTAAACCTGCTTAAACTGGTTGGGTCCTGATACAATCCTGCGCAGCCACTTACATCTATCTATCTATATACCTAGGCTGCTTCCCCCAAGGAAAGGGAGGTAGCCTAGACAGGACGGCACACAGTATAATCCTTTGAAATCACAAGCCTGCAACGTAATACTGTATTCATGCACATAATGGGCGTTCACAAGTCACAAAACAAACACAGCTTTAGTCATAGAATACTCACGTGTAGTCTACTCGGAAAGGTAGCCATGTAAATACTAGCATATGCTTGGTCACTCTAGCATACAGCACATTGCAGTATTTTGTCTTCGCCTATTGTTGTACTGTAATTTCCATCATAGCCCACCAAATGTCTTAATTACCTCCGCAGACGAAGTTGAAGGAGGTTATGTATTCACCTATGATTGTCTGTTTGTTTGTCCACACTATATCTCTAAAAGTTCTCAATGAATTTCAATGAAATTTTGTGGAAGGGTGAGCCATGGACCAAGAAAGAATTGATTAAATGTTGGGGCGGATCCGGATCCTATATATCCCACACAGTATCTCCAAAAGCTCTCAATGAATTTCAATAAAATTCTGTGGAAGAATGGGCCATGGGTCAAGGAACAATTTATTAAATTTCGCGGCAGATCGGGATCTTGTGTATTCCACAAAATGTTTCCACGGATTCGGATCCGGATCCGAATCCTTTTTTATAGCAATGGCATTGGCGCGGTATGTGCTTTCTGAGTGCTTTCTAGTTCTAATTAAACTTACAGTATTACCAGTAAAGATATTACAACAGGAGTTATATGCACTCAAATTTTTTTATGATGAAGCATGCCTGTATCTGGCTTGAACTGCATCTCAAATTTGTCTTGTGTACATAACTTCTGTTTTGATAAATTCTTTACTCTCTGTATACTAAGCTTAATGAGAATTAAGACCTTTTTTTTTTTATGTTTCTTTGCATTAAAGAAACAACGAGGAAAATAGGTAAAAGAAAATAGTAATGATCAGTACTGTAATCTAGACAGTGCTAGACTTTGTTTACGAGACCTCTTCCATCACCTGGGTAGCTGTGTGTGAATCCCTTCCTTTGGAACTCAGTTTATACGGTAATCGGTTAATATGGATTGGCGGTGGATGAATCAGTAGTGAGGTGGCCTGCAGTCCTAATGGACACCGGTTCGAATGCCGGCTGGGGCAGGGAACTGTTTTAAGATCTGAATGTGTTAATAGCAGACTTGACTGATTTACCAGATGATCCACCGACATGTCGTGAAAATACCCTTGCTAATACCAGTACAACAGTCTTGTATGAGACAGGCCTAGCATGCATCCAGTATAGACGGTGGGTGTTAGCGCCGAAGTGGTGACATGTGGAGGTGTATGGTATGTTGGAGAGTATGGTATGTTGGAGGACTACAGGATCTTCGGAACAGGCTGTGTAGTCTATGCCCACAGTCAAANTCAACATGATTAAGGCGATGTCGGTAAGAATCTGATACCGATGACGAGACAAAACTGTTTAACCGAGCTCGAATAGGGTGCCGAAAATGTCAAAAGAGGGGAGGAAAGACTTAGAATCCATTAGCTAGGAAGAATATTGCTGCTGAGCCAAATGATGAGAACGCTGAACTGGTCCGAA